>WAAB01006303.1:14594-27221 GCA_013389865.1 Piaya cayana | reverse complement strand
AAGCCAAATGTTAAAGTAGAAGAGCATTCAGAACTGTCACCATTGCAGGTCACAGGCAGTGCCTTGCCATTTCTGTTTCTGAAAATACTTTTGCAGCTTACAGGCCTCAAACTCTTCTGTAGCTTAAGGGAGAATTGGTAATGGAGCAGAATTTGGATGCATGAGTGCTTATATTAGGGAATTTGATTCCATACCTAGAGCCCTGCAGCTGAGGAGTTGTGAGGTATGGGAAGAGTGACCAGAGCTCCTTCTGGTAAATATATTTTGCTTATTTGTACTAATGAGAAACTCATGCAGAATAACAGAATAAGGATTTTGAAACTCTTTTTCATGAACAGGTAGCTATCAAGGACTCCTATCATCTAAACAGGAGTCACACAGATTATACATCATGAGATCCCCTGCAAAACTTCCCTCTTCTTCTCCCTGATCTCTATTGCAACCCTCCAATGCTCATTTTTGTCACAGATTAGATTTTCATCCTCAACATCAAAAAAGACTGGATTGGATTAGTGCTTGAAGGGGAGACCTCTATAGCATTTTAGATTTTGGGTTTTGAAATTTTAAATGACAATTTCTCTTCCTGCTCTCCAAGTGGGATTGATCCAACGACCCCAAATTACCTCATAAGACCAAAAATATTGAGCATTTCCATAAAAACCTTCTAATACTTATGAACACTTGCTGTACTCCAGTTTGAATACTGAGAATTGCTTTTCTTTTATTCTTTCTATAATTCCATAGCTATATCCCCTTCTTCCTGCCTTCACTGACTGCTGTGATGATAAATGCCAGATAAACTCTATCACACGCTCCAGTATTTCTCATGGATTTCACTAGGAATATTGTGGGGTTTTTAAGTTTCCTTGAAAACAAGGAGGATCCTGACTTTTCAACAGAATGACACAAGCCACAGTTCTGCTAGGGCTTGCACAAAAATAAGAGGGCATTATATACGCAGGGTTAGTTGTGTATCAACAGAAATGTTACTGGAGGCCAAATGTGGAAGGTCAGTGGGAGCAGCTATACTACTTACAGAATATAAATTAGATACAACTGACAGTAAAAATTAGGAGTGTACATCCCCTACACAGTCATTCAAGAAGAGTGGGACCACTTCTAGGGTCAGAGGGGCAAGTGGAATCAGCATAGAACAGCTGAGCTGAATGCCTACAGCAGGCAATGGAAATAATCCCTCAGCACTCATTTTAGGAGTGAATACAGCAAGGTAGAAAGATTATGAAGTCTGCCTGGAAGGGAAAATATAAATATATGGGGTCTGATGAGAAGAAATTGAAAGGGAAATTGTCAGATAGAATTCATCAGGTTCAAGAAAGGTCTCAGACACAACAGCGCGTAGGATATTCTAAAAGCACAATCAGGGAGCACAGCAGGTATAATGTGTCAAAGGAACTTCATTTCTTGAGCTGATGACTAACACCCTTTGTACAGAAATCAAGCATAACATGCCAATGCAGCCTGACAGAAAGCACATCTCGGAGGCAGCTGTCTCCGATCCATAGTGCTCCTAGAAAAGCTCTGGTTAGCAAGTGTCTTTGGTGGCTTCTGTTCAGACACCCTGTCAATCAGCAGAGTTATTAGAGAGTCATTTAATAGTAGAGACAACCCTTTGTACAGTTTCACGCTTGACTAAATCAACACAGACAGGAAAGCAAATGTTGATTTCTTCCTTCTGGTTTTCATGCAGCTACCCTGAGGATGGTGTTTAATGAGGGGCAGTACCAGCAGGACAGGCTGCC
The DNA here is from genome assembly GCA_013389865.1 of Piaya cayana. Taxonomy (NCBI): domain Eukaryota; kingdom Metazoa; phylum Chordata; class Aves; order Cuculiformes; family Coccyzidae; genus Piaya; species Piaya cayana. Next base: position 25,461 of record WAAB01006303.1, on the reverse strand, counting down.
CCTAAAAAGACAAGGAAAGAGAAAACACAAAAATAAACCACTCCTATTCACCCAGAGCCTCTTTACCCAGTGAGGTTTGATTTACCAGCCTTTCTCATTGGTTATTCTCCATGCCTTTGGCAGATCTACTTGTGTGACAGGGTTCTCATGTGCCATGACAGCATCCCTGCTGCTGAAGCCTTGATGTCTAAAGCCCCTTGAGGAAAGTGTTTCCTTGTATCCTTCCACTTGGCAACATAACATTTTTTGGAGATCCTTCCCAGAGGTTTTAGCAACTTCTTCCAAGTGGGCACCAAAAGTAAATGAAGTCTCAAAGCCATTCACACCTTGTATCTCCTTGCTTGGCAGTTTAAAGAGATTTCTAGCATTCTACCTTTGGCTGTACCTTAGTGTCTGCATGAACACAGCTCTACTATGGTTCAGATTTCCTGAGATCAAGCTGCTTTTGATATGCATAAGACTCTGGAACGTGTATTTCCTATTTCTCTTTCTATTGCTGAGATCAGAAATTTAATTAAATTCTAATATTCCTCACTCTTTCCTCTCCAGATAGGATGACCTATCATGTAAACACAAAACCCCAGCAACACATACAACTTCTTCCTGCTTGATGATATCCTAGATCTTCCAATAAATATTAAATCGTGCCATGTTTTTTGATGGCTCGTGACATGCTAACAGGTGATACTGATCATGGATGACTTTGATATGAGTGGTTGACACAGCACTTTGTCCAAATCTCTTTCTTCTTACTGTTATCTGTCATCTCAGTATTTTGGGCTCGGTGCTATTATGCTCAAAGAACTGCAAGCCTTCAGTATTCTTCTCTAAGCTGTATAAACTGTATTATTTGAGTCTGACAGCCTTCTAGGGTACACAAAGAGAAAGAAAGCCACAGCGAGGGGAACATCATGATGGGTGAGTGGGACAAGACCGTGTCCTGAGCGCAACCTTTGGTCTCATGGGCAGCGGCTGCTGCTCCCACTATCCCCTCCAACTCATGGTGGTGATAAATTAACTCAGATTTAGGGACAGTAGTGGGTTATTTCAGGGGATTTGAACTATTACTGCACTATAAATTCAAGGGAAATAGAGAAGGAGAAAATGGAGGATCCAACGAGGCCAAGTTCAATGTCTTGCACCTGTCTTGGAGCAATCTGAGACCTCACCTGGAGTACCATGTCCAGTTCTGGAATCCTCAACATAAGAAGGATATGAAGCTGTTGGAATGGATCCAGAGGACGATCAGAGGGCTGGAGCACCTCCCATATGAGGACAGGCTGAGAGAGTTGGGTTTGTTCAACCTGGAGGAGAGAAGGCTCTGAAGAGATCTTATAGCAACCTCCCAGCACCTGAAAGGAGCTACAAGAAAGCTAGAGAGTGACTGTTCATAAAGACTTATTGTGACAGAGTAAGAGGGAACGGATATAAACTGGAGAGGGCAGATTTAGATTAGACAATAGGAAGACTTTCTTCCCTGTGAGAGCAGTGAGGCACTGGAACAGGTTACAAAGGGACGATCTGGATAACCCATCTCTTGAGATTTTTAAGGCCAAGTTGGATGGAGTATTGAGTAACCTGATATAGTGGGTTGTCCCTGTCCATGGCAGCGGGGTTGTAACTAGATGATCTTTAAGGTCCCTTCCAACCCTAATTATTCTAAAATTCTGTGATACTTCTCTTCCTGGGTCAGGTGCTCCCATTTGGCTTAGTGACACTAACAGCTTTTGGACAGAGGCCAGAAAGTGTTTACAAGAGCTCAGCCTGCAAAGAGGGTTGGAGAGCAGTACACAAAACCTTTTCTTCAGGTTTGAGAATTGTTCTTTTTGCTAAATAAAATATTTTGGTCATATTTCAAGTTTTAGAGAAGCATTTAATTTTTTAAAGAAAATCTAAATTAGAAGATAACTTTAAAAACAACAATGTTAAAGCATTTCACACAGAAGTTGTCAAAACGGACCTCATTTAGAAATACACAGAAGTTTATGTTGAGTAAAGCAATTAAATCAATCCAGATTGACAAAATACTCTGATGCATGCATGAGTTACTTCTTCAACTTTACAGAAAATATTTGATCTTTACTAAAGTAAAATACAGAGAGGAGATTGTGGTTGGATGTGACACAAATTGTTTCCTCTCTCCTGCGTTCCTTCCTTGAGTGAAAAAGCATCATTTAAAGTAGATTTTATTATTTTCAAAGTGTAATCTGCTATTTCTGAGTCAATAAATAAGACGAAAATTGTTTCAGACGTATTCATCCATCACAGTTTGAAACCTGAAAGACCAATGGCCAGCCAAGAGATGAACTATTTTTGGAAGAGGACAGTAAATTTGGGCTTCTATATTTTCCAGCAGCCGTGCTCAAGAGGTTTCCTCTCCAGACTCGTTGAGAAAATTCTCCATGGGCACTTTTGGTGATGGATGAAGCCACAGTCCAAAACTTTAGCAACTGAAGTGGGAAAGGAGAGGAACTTCTTGGTGATAGCAAGTGGGAGTGAAGAGTTGATGTATTTGGGTGTGATCCGAGGAGGTTGTTTTCTGACAGGAGCTGTGGATGAGGTTTACACACTCCTAGTTTTGTGTATGATACTCACCCAGACTCTCAAACAACCAGATTTTTACACCTCTCCTGGTGGAGTTCATTTTCTGCCAGACCTTTGAGCTGAATCAGCTCTCAGTGCCAGTGACTCCTTCCAGCCTAGACCTGCAGCTGGAAGGAGGATCTCTCCTTTCCAAGCAGCCAATTAGCTAGGTTTTCCCTAGGGACATGCCCACACAATCCAGTTCCTCATTTCCAGCCTGGCCAGCTCTGCTCCAAAACCCAGTGGCTACCGTCCCACCTCTCTGAGCCTGCCTCAGTCTTCCCGACACAGCAAACTGGAGCTGGGCACGTAACGTCTCACCATTGTTAATGGGTTCTTCTCAAAGGCTGGGATTGGTTTTTTTCAACATTTTGGTTTAGTTGACGAACAAAGCTTTTAGCAACTGGGAATCCAGTTCAGCTGCCCGCTCTGTTCTGCACTGGTGTGGTCCCACCTTGAGCGGCGTGTGCGGTTTGGGTCCCCAAGGTATAAAAAGGTTATAAGGCTACTGGAGAGTGTTCAGAGGAGGGCCGCAAAATTGGTGAAGGGTTTAGAGGGGAAGACATATGAGGACTAGCTGAAGGTCTGCTCAGCCTGGAGAAGAGGAGACCTCATTGTAGCCTGCAGCTTCCTCATGAGGGAAGGAAGAGGAGCGGACACTGATCTCTCTGGTGATCAGTGATGGGGTCTAGGGGAGTGGCAGGAAGATGTGCCAGGGGAGAATTAGTTTGGATAGTAGGAAAAGGTTCTTCACCCGGAGGGTGGTGCAGCACGCGAGCATCTCCCCAGGGACACTGTCACGGTGCCAAGCCTGACAATGTTCAAGAAGCATTCGTACAGCACCCTGAGACACATGGTGTGAGTGTTGGGGGTGTCCTGTGCAGGGACAGGAGTTGGACTCGATGATCCTTGCAGGTCCCTTCCAACTCAGGACCTTCCTCGATTCTACAGTCCTCTTTTTTTTTTGCTGTTGCTTTTCTCCACCTGTGCGGTTGCGGTGCCCGTGCAGCTGCTGCCTGTAAGGGAGGGCTCGTTAGGCAGAGAAAAAAAAACCCAACAAACCTAAAAAAACCCAAACCAACAGAAAACCAACGGCGTTTCCACGGGGAGCCACGGCTCCCAGAGGGCTGAACCGGCCGGGAGCGGGGCGGAGCGGCTCCCACGGTGCCTCCCCCGCACCCGCTGCAGTGCCGGTAAGTGCCGACGGCATTCCTCTCCCCATCCCCGATCCCATCCCCAGCCTCAGCCCCGATCCCATCCCCATCCCGAACCCCATTCCCATCCCCATCCCATCCCCCTTCCCATCTCCATACTGAACCTCATCCTATCCCCATCCCCATTCCCAACACCATCTCATCCCCATTCCCTTCCCCATCCTGAACCCCATCCCTCACCCCATCCCCTCCCCATCCTGAACCCCATTCACATCCCCATCTCATGCCCATCCCCAACCCCATCCTCATTCCCCAACCTATCCCCCACCCCCTCCACCTCCGCACCTCCACCCTCATCCTTATCCCCATCCAATCCCATCCCAACCCCATCCCTATTCACATCCTCATCCCCATTCACATCCTCATCCCTATCCCCATCCCAAACCCATCCCCATCCTCATCCTGCCATGCCCTCCCCGGTCAGGGCTCTCTGAAGGTATCACTGTCCCTCCTCTTCCCTCCTTGGGCTTCTCCCAGGTAGGTCCTGTACCCTTCTACCGAAGGACACCCCCCTTGCCCCTCAAACACTGCCTCCCTCCCCATCTCTGCTCCTCTCTCCCCTCCGAGGCAGCACCCCCCTCTCCGGGCAGGAGCCCCCAGCCCTCTTCTCTGGGCGGCTCCAGGGGTAGATGTGCCCTCCAGCATCCTTAGGGGTTTGCCCTCTGGGCTTTTAGCTTTGAGCTGGGGGTTTTGTTTCCAGGGGATTGTTTCCCACCCCCCACCCCACCAAGGGACTGGAGTTTTGCTCTCCAGGGATTGTATGTATGTTTGTCCCCAGGGACTGGCGTTTTCCTCCCTGGGAATCGTTCCCCCCTAAGGGACTGGGATTTTTCTCCCTGGGGATTGTTCTCCCGCAGGGACTCAATTTTTCCACCTCTCCCCCGGGGACTGGGTGCTTTGATCCCCAGGGACTGGTTTTTGATCCTGAGTAGGTGGGATTTGGCACCCCGAGGCTATGGTTTTGCACCCTGGGGTCTGCAGGTTTTGCACCCCAGGAGCTGGGATTTTTTTCCCCCTGGGGGTTAGGGTTGGGCACTGGTGTCTCCCCTGATGCCAGCAGGCACCTCTCAGTTTGCAATGTGGGTTTAGCTTTGCCTTGAGTTTTACTGCTGCGATCATGCTCCAGTCTCTCCTCACTCTTCAGAGAGGTGGTTGCAATAAACTTGCTTTTGCTGTAGAAGATCAGGCACTTCTTTATCGGGGAGATCTCAAAGGATAAACCTGTGTGGTGTCTCGTAGGTGTGAGTTCAACATCCTGCGAGGGGCAGAAACCACCAGCTCCGCACAGTCAGAGGGAGCAGCTCCATGGGAGCCCTGTGAGCTGGCATGAGTCCCTTGTACCCCGCTGCTGGAAAAGCAAAACACACTCTGCCCAGCGGTGCTGCTGAGCTGCTTCAAGCTGCCTGTCTGCCTTCTACGGTCTGTTTTGGAGGTAAGGATTTCATGTTTGCCTCAGCTGGGTTTCCAGAGCTAGGGCTGGTTACCTATCAGAGAGGCTATAGGATTTGTTCTGCACTGATATGAGGAGGTGGGGGAAAAAAAACATTTGTGCCCTGAGAAATGCTGCCCTTCAAAGGGGAAAGTTGGATAGAGGAGAAAAGAGAGAAAAGGAAAGTCAATGCAAAGGCTTTTTTGCTGCGTGGCCTCCTTGAGTGCGTCCTTTACAGGTGGAAGCATCCCTAGGGATGTTCCTCCTCCTTTCTCACTGCACGCCAGCCTTGCCGAGCAATGCAGTGCTTGACAAAATTGCCAAACTGCTGCAGACGGGAGAGGGAAATGTGTTTTGAGGTCCCTGGGCAGGCACGGCTGCATGCTGCCATGCACAGGCTCACACGGGTTTAGCAGAGGAGCAGAGTCTGTCAGCAAATATATTTCCAGTTTTCACAGTTCCTCTAAGACTTTAAAGCACAGTCAGCCTTGAGGTTGCAGAGCTTAGGGTTTTTTTCCCCCTCCCCTGTCATCAAAAGGTACCGTTTAGTGATGAAATTAACCTTTTACTTGGGATTTGCCTGCTGAATAAATTAGGTCAAACTTTCTGTAGGTTAAAGGAAAACTTTTTTGAAGGGAAACAAAACTGTAGTGTCCAAATGAAAACAATGCAAACCCTACGGCATCTGAGATCCCCAGAAAACCTGGATGATCCCACATCATGGTACAACTGGGCATTATCCCATTGACTTAAAGGGGCTCTTTACAGGAAAGCTGAAAGATTGGTATTGAAGAAAGACCCTGTGCTGTATCTGCAGAGTAACCACATGGGCTGCTGCAGCTCATAGGAGAATTCAAAAGCTCCAATATTTAAGTTGTGGGAATATATCCCTAGGAATGATGGTACATGCTGCTTTGTCCCAAAGATTTCCGCAGAGATATAAAGATTGTATTATCTATCCCTTGTTTTAATCCTATATTAATAATTCTCCAGATAGTTCACATCTTAACAAGGGATAAGTTTCTAGCTGCCTAGTTGGAGGCAAAAGCAGTGAGAGACACCAAGCTTGGGTGCTTGGCAATGACACAGGCTGCCGATGAGCTTTCAGGGACTCTGCCTGGGGATCCTTGAAAGGGAGCCTGGAGCAGCAGGCTGTTGTCTGTAGTCTGAACCCAAACCTGAAGTTTCAAGCATCCATCAACCTTTCTTTTTGTTGTTGGAGAAATTGTGGAGGTAGAATGAGGAGAACCTCTCTTCCAGCCCAGCAGTCTGTCCTTGTGTTGACCAAGAAAGTTTTTCTAATGTCATGTGAGTGTGGACACCTTTGTTTTTTCTGTCTGTACATCGTATCATGCTCCTGTGTGTATCCTGCATTAAGCAACCCGCTGCTGGTTTTTCACTTGAAAAGACCTTTAGCCCAGGCAGGTGGCTAAAGTGGTGCTTGAGTTGCAGAGAGAGCTTGCAAAGATGAGTGCTAATAGCTGTGTCCTACTTCTACTTAAGGTCTGAGTGCAGTGTGTGTTCATGGTTCAATACTAGAGCAACTTTCTGTAAGTAATGATCTGCTTTAATTAGAGCTGTACTAACACTGATACATACTTAACTGTGTGAACCCAGTCATTCTTTGCAAGAGAAGGAAGATGTAACCTCTAAAGCTTCTTGCTTCAGTGTTACATCTAAAAAGCCCAGACAATGAGTACAACATTCTCATCTTTGAGGCCAAGGGAAAAAAGGAGGAAAAAAGTGACACTAAGCAAACCTCATTTTTGCTGTTCACATCTTGGGACCCTATCTTAGAATCATAGAATCATAGAATCACCAGGTTGGAAGAGACCAACCAGATCATCAAGTCCAACCATTCCTATCAAACACTAAACCATGTCCCTCAGGACCTCGTCAACCCGTGCCTTAAACACCTCCAGGGAAGGTGGATCAACCACCTCCCTGGGCAGCCTGTTCCAATGCCCAATGACCCTTTCTGTGAAAAACTTCCTCCTAATCTCTAGCCTAAATCTCCCCTGGAGGAGCTTGAGGCCATATCTTAATGCTGTGTGTTCTTCTAGGAGAACACAAGGCTGGCGGGGAGATGGTTATGTGCTTAAACTGGCTAGGGGTCAAATTAAAGTGGAAATCAGAGGATTGTTTCCACACTTTGCAGAGTCCCCAGAGATGTGAGAACACCAGCATCTCCCAGCAGGTGTGGGAGGCGGCAGGTGACCAGATGAGCTGCAAGGTGGACACGGACCTTGTGGTGGCAGGTTCTGTGTCTTGACTGGCTGCGGAGCCATGTGTTGTCACCACATGGTTTTGCCAGCCAGCAGTCACTGTGCCATCTGTGCAGACCACGTAGGAAGGAGAAAGGGCTGAATTTTTTTTTTTTTGCCAGAAAGTGTGGTTGCATTGGAAACAAACAGTTCCACAGGAGCTCATCCAGTCTGATGACATCCTCAGCGAGCTTGTTAGAAAGAATGGTGTAGATTATCCCCTTTCCTGTCAACAATGTGAAAGCTGGAGACGAGGTTTATTTTTATTGCAGTTTTATGGGGTATTCAAGAGGATGCGAGATGTTGTCCAAAGAACATTTTCATTAGGACTGATGTAGTTAAGTCACCCTGTAGACTTGTAGCAGCACCTGCCCAAGGGCCTGACACAAAGCTTAATGTTCAGCAAACCTGCTTGTTGTCAGTGCTGGAGAAGGATAGCTTCCAATCTCAGTCAACAAGCCCCAGCAGTGGTGAGGAGGTGCAGAGGAGGGGATTTCCCTTTCATTTTTTTCCTAGAAAGATTTATTATTTATTGATTTATTTTTTTTTAAGTGGAAAGAAAGGGAACTACTAAATTCAACAAGGAAATAGACATCAGGGGTGGGAGTTGAGACTTCTGAAGGATGAGTAGGTGCATGTAGTACATGATTACATACAAGAAAAAGAAGCCAGTATTCTTTTTACAGAAGGCAGCCCAGCCTCATAATTGTACGGGAGTGCCTGGAAGAAGAAATGTGGATGAGAAGCACCAGGTTGGTGCGGTCTGCTTGGATTTCTGAAAGATTTTCCACATTATTCCTCATGGCAGGAGCTTTTAAGGAAACCTAATAGTCCTGAGTTCAGAAGGAAGATCCTTCTCTGAATAAATACTTACATAAAAGGTGAAAAGCATGGGGAAAGGGCATGGTGAGTGGAAGAGAGGTCAGCAATTCTCTGTATAGGGATGGGGCTGGGATATGCTGAGTTCAATAAATCTCTAGCTGGAAAAATTGTGAATTGTGAAGTGGTGGTATTTGCAGATGAGACAAAATTGAGTCAGGTAATGAAGGATAAGAGTTGACTTAAAGAATTGCAGAAAATCTTCTATGAGACTCAGTGAGCATTAAAATAGAAGATAAAAAACCCAGCTGTGAAGTGATAGAGTTTGGGGAAGATGGAGAGAACCTCTTTACTTCATTTTGTCCTATCTGAAGCAGTGGGCTCTGAGATGACTGTTGCTGCTCAGGAATGAGATCTTTGGATGCTGACAGGTAGTTCCGTGGGAAGGTCAGTTTGGTGCTAAGTGCCAATCAAAAGCAGCAAACCATGTTAAGGATTGTTCTGAAAGGGAAGCAGGATGAAACAGAACATTGTTATGCCATTATATAAATCCACAGTGCATTTACCACTTGGAAGTTGTTTGCAGTTTTGGTCCATCTCAGAGGCTGAGAAGAGCAGGAAGGGTGGTCAGGAGAATGCAATCGCTTCTGCACAATGAACAAGCATGTTAGTGAAGACCCCCAGCCTCACCAAGAGATAACAAGGGCTCTGGGGGATATGAGAGAGATTAAAATGTCATTGACAGAGTGGATGGAGATTGTCTGCATGATGTCTCTTCCACTATAAGGACCAGAGGTCATCAAGTGAAACTATCTGTTGCTGGGTTCAAAACAAACAAAAAGAGGTGTTTACATGGAGGAAGTTTTTCACGGAAAGGGTCATTGGGCATTGGAATAGGCTGCCCAGGGAGGTGGTTGATTCACCTTTCCTGGAGGTGTTTAAGGCATGGGTAGACGAGGTGCTGAGGGACATGGTTTAGTGTTTGATAGGGACAGTTGGACTCGCAGAANCCGAGGGTACTGTGGGCCTAGCCATGGAAGCACTGGTGTTCACATGTAACAATTTGATACCTGCAAATACTTGTATAATCTTCTTTTCCCTGTGAGTTTTGTCTTTTTGTTCCCATGAACCATGCCAGTGAATTCTTAACTGCTGGGATTTTTGCAGCACGTTGTTCCCACCTTCCCAGGTAGCTGTGACACCGCTCGGTCAAAGTCTGGGAAGTGGCCTATGGACACAAGCATGTGCAATTCCTCTAATTAAAAGCCCCCGTTACAGAGTTGGGAGCATCCTCTCTCTCCCTGCTGGGCACAGAAGGGGACATGACTCTGAGGTCACTGTTCCACCTGAAATGCCTCAATTACTTGCTTACCTGCATTAAGCTGACGTGGTTACTCTGCATTCAGACTGTGGGATGGAGCTTCCCACCATGGTAGTAAAAAGCTCTTTACTTCAGAGTCTAAAAAAATCACCGGGACAACGCAGGGCAGAACATGTACTGAATAGTGAGGCTATGAAAACAGCCCAGCCTGGGCAAGCAGGTCTCATCCAGCCTGTGGGTGGCAAAGATGGTCACAAGAATATAGAATCGTGGAATATTTGGGTTTGGAGGGACCTTTAAAATCATCTAGTTCCAACTTCCATATTTTGTGGACATGGCATGCTGTTCAGTGAGATTTAGCAGAGCTGCTTTAATTTTGGATTTCAGATGCTTGCTTGTCCTCTCTCTGCTGTCAGTGCTTTTCCTTGTCTTTTTTTCTTTTTATCATGCTTCACCTGGTGATGCATTTTTGTTCACAGGAGAGCTTTTAATTGGCATGAAGGACTTCAGCCAGTGCTTCATATTGATCCTCAGCCTCAGGATTTCAGACACTTCTAATGCTCTGATAACCACGGCACAATGATGGCACAAGCACAGCAGGGTATGTGGATTTTTCTTGAAGTAATTGAAGCATAACCCTTATTTCTGTACTTCCTTTCATAGACTTGCAAGTCACGTGCATTAAAGTCCTTATTTATTTTTTATTCCCTTTCCTCTCTTTCAGATTTTAAGAGTGGGAAGATGCTGGTGGACAGAAACGACTCTTGGTTCTCTAATTTCTCGTCTGCTGCCTCCTCCTTTGTGAAGGAAGGTGGCAGCTGGGCAGGGATCGGCCTCCAGGAGGTGGTCATTGGGCTGATACTATCCCTCATTGACTTGATCACTCTCCTGGGAAATACGGTTGTCTTCATCTGCCCGGTGGTGGAAAAGAGGTTGCGCACTGTCACCTATATGTTCATCATGTCCTTAGCCACAGCAGATTTCCTTGTAGCCTGCCTGGTCATGCCCTTTAGGTAAGAAGTGCTTATAAGGTAAGATCAGCTGGTGGTGTGTGTGTGCAACACCATTTCTCCTGGCTCTCCTGTTGGAGCAGGGATGTCTAGAAGTTCACATGCCGTGCTTTGGGCTGGATGCACTAAAGAATTTGACTGTAGGTTGGATGTTGAGGCTCTGGAGCGTGTCCAGAGAAGAGCAACGAAACTGGTGAAGGGGCTGGAGAACAGGCCTTATGAGGAGC
>WAAB01006303.1:0-14566 GCA_013389865.1 Piaya cayana | reverse complement strand
AATATGCTGCCCAGGGAGGTGGTTGATTCGCCTTCCCTGGAGGTGTTTAAGTCACGAGTAGACGAGGTCCTGAGGGACATGGTTTAGTGTTTGATGGGAATGGTTGGACTCGATGATCCGATGGGTCTCTTCCAACCTGGTGATTCTGTGATTCTGTGAATTCTATGTGCTTTTGTGCCTCAGTTTCCCTATCCTTCATAACAAGTTTCCTTACAATGAACAGGTGAGACTTTCCCAAGGGTATTTTTCTTGTGGGCTATAGAGGGACCCTGGCTGCTGATCTGAACTTGATATCCAGCTTTCCAGGTGGCTCCAGTGCAATGAATCACTTCTGCCAAGACTAGCTCTGCATTGCACATGAGGCCAACCTGCTTGCTAGATGGTTTTGCCTGCTCTGAGCGTTTGGGAAATGTGAGATGAGGGCTGGCACCAGTGTGTCAGCATAAAGCGTAATGACTGTGTTGATCCTGCTAACTTTTCAATGGCAAAGAAATCACGGAGTATACTTTTGCCCCCATTTTTTCTTAGTCGGGAATCACTATTGAGATCAGTGGAGTTAAATCCTGTGGTTTTGATTTTACACTACTTAAACCTTACCTTTTGTTTTCTGGTAGTGGGAGGGAGAACTAAAAAAGGTCCTTACTAATGTAAGAAAGTTAGTGATTCCATATTACTGAGCTCGAAAGGTTATTGCAGAGATGTTATTCTTCATATTCTTGGTGAAACACAGAAATTCGATCGTTCTTTCTGGTGCAGAAAACATACCAGTGGAGTTCACAGGGAAAGCTGGTGAACTTGCAAAATGAATCTCTTGTGCGCATAAACAGACTAGAAGAATTGCGGTCTACGGGAGGATAACAAATGGGATTCGCTGCACTGGGGAGAATTCTTTTGCCCCAGTTGCCTGACAGCATTGCACATCAATAGCTGGCAGTGTTGACAGGGGAAAAGAGCAGCTCTTCCCTCTCTGTGTGTAAATGTAAGGATTTTATTTTAGCATAAATAGGGTAAATTAGGCTCCTTCTATATTTAAAGGAAGAAGAGGCACTTTAGAGGGCAGTTCTCCCTGCTTGAGGTTTATATTTACCAGAGCTTTAGTACTTCACTGGCTAAAGCATAGTAAAATAAATCTAGAAACCAATTTACTTGTAGGTTCTGGCTGTCTTGTGATGAAAAATGGCCATAGGTTTGTGTAAAGTGAGGGGCTGCACCCTCTTTAGTGTTTTTGGAGCAATAGGAACAAGCCGAACTCTTTTCACCTTCTGTGCTTTAGTTCTCACAGGGCTGCCCACACTTCTGAATTTGGCACTGAGAGATATTTTTTCCAATAAGCAATTACAAGCTGAGTTATAAGTTTATTGTGTCAGATGAAAAAGCAAAAAAAAAGCAGTTAATGATTCTTTTTAAAGAGTATTTCTGCCTATTTCAATTCTAAGCTTGGCAAATTTTTAAGTTTAGGATCTGAAATCATCCATCTGCATTCACCTGTCTCTCCCCTCCACCTGGTGTTACGAATATCTGCCCAAGGAGGTTGGATTGCAGCTTAGTTGGGGATGACCTGACCTCTCCTACCCTATTAGAGTAAGTGGGAATCAGAGTGGTAGTTAACCAGATAACTATTGCTTATATGGAGGATTTTGCTCCGTGTTGGGGNAGAAGGTCACTGCAATAAAATGCAACAGACCATTTCAGCCTCTTGGAAAGAGAAACACACTGTCAGCCACCAAAGGTTAACTAAAGCAAAAATATTCTGCTACCTGGTATTTCTCTGGGCTATTTTCATTCTTTCCATGTTCTTGTTAAGCCCAGAAATGAGGGGTTTCATCCTAGTCCATTCCAGGTGTCTCAAGGGCTCCTCTCTAGGTTCTTCCTTCTCTGGAGCTCACCCACTGATTCCAACCATCCCTTGAGGAGATCACCTTCACCGTCATCTTACCCAGGAAAAACAGCACCTTCTTTACTCAAAGAAGGCAAAAGCTGAACAACTGCTTTGGTCTCGGTTCCAGCTGGTAATTGTTATCACTGATTCCTCTCCAAATTTGCCTGTTGTCCACTTCATGGGTCCTCTGACGTCTCCACTTCAGGTCAAGCATGCGAATATGTGTCCTCAATTTTCTCCTTCTTATAAATGGACTTTGGGCATTTCCAGTTACCCAGCATCCTCGTCACTTCTACCTTGCACCTACTGACATGATATTTGCAATTTGGGTGAAGGGAAGGAACAGTAGCAAAAAGGGAGACAATGAGGTGTCTCGGCAGTTGTAATTTCCCCCTTATAGACTGATAGCATCTCCCATAACTGGAGTAAGACCTCTTCCTTCACAAAGAGAAAAAGGAAATTTGGCATTAGCTTTTACTCAGTTAGGAACACAAAGGAGAAGGAAACTGGTCAATTCCTAATTCTAGGCTCCCAGGAAAGTGTGGAAAGAATGAGAAGAACCAGCTGAAAATGTGTTTCATTTGGAAATCTCTCTGTGGCCTCTCATGCCCAACAAGAAAGGAGAAGGAATGAGTAGGAGACCACAGCTGTGAGGAATAAAAAAGATCATAGAATCATAGAACAGTTTGGGTTTGAAGGGAAAATCCATCTAATCTACCCCCTCCTGCAATGAACAGGAACATTTTCAACTGTGTCTGGTTGCTCAGAGACCAATCTGATCTTGAATGTTTCCATGGATGGGTACCTACCACCTCTCTAAGCAGCATGTTCCAGGGTTTCACCACCGTCATTGTAAATAATTTCTTCCTTATATCTAGCCTGGATCTACCCTCTTTTAACATTACCCATTATCTTATTAAAGAATGGTAGCAGGCATTACAAAGTGGGAAGGTTTTTCCATGAAAACCAATAGCTTCTCTATGCAGCCAGAGAGAAAACAGCCTATGTAGGAGAGGTATGTCTTATTTAAGAAAAAAAAAGTTACAAAGGGAAGCAAAGAGTAGAGCACGATTGATGCTTTTTGCCCCTTCTGAATGACCTGGTGTCATCTGGTGTGAAGTCTTGTTGGCTCCCTTTGTACCGCGTGGTGAGGAATAGACCCTGCCAGCTTCACTGGCGTTATTCAGTCCTGTGGATGGGGTGGCTGTTGGTCCACATCTTCCCTGCTGTCTCAGTTCCATATCTATATTGCTCTTTCAAACTGCAGTTTGCTCCTCGGTGGGCGTGTTAGTACATGCCTAAGAGAAGGAAAAGAAAGTACCTTCAGAGGCAGTTGGGTTCAGGAAAAAGAAGTTTGGTAATAGAAAGGAAAAACAAGGTTGTCTCCTGGTGCCTTAATTTTGTACAAGTACCACTTCTGTTTTGTTCCTGGTTTGCCTTGTTTGCAGGACAGGTTCAGCTCTGCTTAGCTTGTCATCTGGGTCCTCCAGCCAGCCCAGCCATTTCCAGGCAGAATATTTCCAGCTATTCTTTCCTTTTCCCTTTGCAAGTGTGAGTATACCTGCTCATACTGTGCATTTCTTTGGGCTTTTATTATGTCTTGTTTTAAACCAGCTTGATTTCCAGGCTGCAAAGACTTTTAACATCAGAGAAGAGGGAACAGGTATCCACTACCCTGTGCTGTGAGAACATCTGCTGGGTCAAGTTTGTCCTGCTGGATGTGTGCTGATGAGAACCAGGGACCGGCTCAGCAGGGGTCTGTGTGCAGGGATGTTCATGACAGCAGCAGGGTCTACTTCTGGAAAGCCATGGTTCTCACACCACAAGCTTTGCAGCATCTCTGGAGATAAAGAGGGCTTCTCAGGAGTGACACCAAGACACCTAAGTCTAGTACCGAACTCATGCTTCAACCCCTATATGGAGTCATAGAATCATAGAATCACTAGGTTGGAAAGGACCCACTGAGTCCAACCATTCCCATCGGTCACTAAACCATGTCCCTCAGCACCTTGTCCACCCATCCCTTGAACACCTCCAGGGAAGGTGATTCAACCACCTCCCTGGGCAGCCTGTTCCAGTGCCCAATGACCCTTTCCATGCAATGTTTTTTCCTAATGTTCAGCCTAAATCTCCCCTGGTGGAGCTTGAGGCCATTTACCCTTGTCCTGTCTCCTGTCACTTGGGAGAAGAGGCCAGCTCCCTCCTCTCCACAACCTTCTTTCAGGCAGTTGTACAAAGCAATGAGGTCTCCTCCTCTCCAGGCTAAACACCCCCAGCTCTCTCAGCCATTTCTCATAAGGCCTGTTCTCCAGCCCCCTCACCAGCTTTGTTGCTCTTCTCTGGACTCACTCCAGAGCCTCAACATCCTTCTTGTGCTGAGGGGCCCAGAACTGCACACAGGATTCAAGGAGCGGTCTCACCAGTGCTGAGTACAGAGGGAGAATAACCTCCCTGGACCTGCTGGTCACACCGTTTCTGATACAAGCCAAGATGCCATTGGCCTTCTTGGCCACCTGGGCACACTGCTGGCTCATGTTCAGTCAGCTGTCTCATTTCACCATCTAGAGAAGAGCCACGAAGCTTGTGTGTGTGGTGAGACTCTCCATGCCACACACATATATGGTGTAGAGACAGGTTCTGCTGTAGATGATTAACATTTGCTTGAATTTTCACGTAGCATCCTGCATAATGAGCTGCAAAGGCTGGGGCCCTTCAGCCAGCACTGTAACCACTTACATTAGTTGTGTTTTAGAAGAACCTTCAGAAAGTCATTTTAATGAGTTATTGCTTATTAGACACAGAGCAGGGGTTGGTTTCTAACTCCTCTGACACTGAGTTGACTGTCTCTGCCCTCGCTGGATGGCAGAGCCCACCTGAGTGCACAGCAACACAGCAGCCCTGCTTCCACTGAATTTGACCAGCAAGCTGTGAAGTTACAGGATAATTAAAGCTTTGCAGGACTGGGTAGTTACTCAGCCTTTCACATCAAGTTCAGACACAATGGTTGTTTCAGCAGCACCCCAGGAGCTGCAGAAAGCTGGTGAAAGGAAAGGGAAGTGAATGGCATCTAATTGAGCACTATAGGAACATGCATCAGCCTTCCCATGGCTGTCGTATGTTCCTTCCTTCGCTGCTCACTTCTTACAGGTCTATCTTGACTTTGTTAGGAATAATTGTGCCATAATGTCTGCTTTTTACTGGTGTGTTTACCTTACTGAGGTGTTTCTCAGCTACATAATGCACAAGCTGCATAGGCTTCCTCTTAGGATTTATATTTTTTATAACCAAGAGTTTAAATCCTTCAGTTTTGAAGGATGAGACCAGATGAAAAGTGAGTTTCTTGGAGGAGGAAGCATCTTCCGTAACCCAGGAATTCATAGAATTCCATGTTGAATAGGGTGCTGGAAAAAGCTGTGATAAACAAAGCTGTGCAGGTGTAAATTTGGGGAGCTTAGGGGGTCAAGGCACTTCTCTCAACAGGTTCTTACAACAGAGGGCAGGCAAGGAGCACAGGACTAGTCTTCTTCAGCCACACCCCACCTGTGGCTTATTGCCTTGAGTTGTACTCTGAGAACAAATCCCTGCAGTGTGAATGAGTATCCCTACACTGCACACCTTTCTTTAGTACCTCCACATTACAATATGATGTTACCTCAGTTAAGGCTCGAAGAAATGAATGAAATCACTCCTCCTTGCTTTTGTTTTTCCTCTTGCAGTATCATTTACGAGGTGACGGGGATGTGGTTGTTTGGGAAGCTGTTCTGCAAAGTCTGGATCTCCTTTGATGTCATGTTCTGCACTGCATCCATTGTCACGTTGTGCTTTATTAGCCTGGACAGATATTGTTCCGTAGTGACCCCATATCACTATTCCAGGAGGATGTCCCGTGGCAGGTGAGTGGAATTGCTCCTCATTTTGAGTCCTTCCAAACTGTGACTTGGTCAAGGCTTGTATTGACTAGAGACAAAATAAGCTAGAGACAGCTGCTGCCCAAAAGAAGAGTGATGGGCTAAAAGGATCTTTACACCATTTAAAACTTTCTGGAGAAAATATTAATGTGGTGCAGGAGAAAAGGAGAATGCAGCTGAGCTGGTTTGATGGTGCCCCTGGGAAAGCACGTTTTGAGTTCATATAATCACAGAACGGTTTGGGTTGGAAGGGACCTTAAAGATCATCCAGTTCTACCCCCACTGCCATGGGCAGGGATTCCTCCCACTGGAACAGCTTGCTCAGAGCCCCATCCAACCTGGCCTTGAACACCTCCAGGGATGGAGCATCTGTGATTTCTCTGGGCAACCTGTGCTAGGACCTCATCATCCTCATGGGAAAACACTTCTTCCCAATCTCTTATCTAAATCTCCCCTCTTTCAGCTTAAAAGCATTACCCCTCATCCTACCCCTGCAATCCCTGATAAAAAGCCCCTCCCCTGCTTTCCTGTAGCCTCCTTTTGGGTACTGAAAGGCTGCTAGAAGCTCTCCCCCAGAGCCTTCTTGGTTCTAGGCTGAACAACTCCAACTCTCTCAGCCTGTCTGGAGTTAAGGACGGGTTGCAAAATGGAGTAGAAACCAGTGGTGTAGTCTGACTTGTACCTACAACCTCTGCCCTTTGGAGGCATTTCATAGGAATTTCCCCAAGGACTGAGGAAAACAAGACCCAGCAGAATTCATGTGGTAGTAGTGGTCTTCCCTCTCTTAAACTTAAAATATTTTCTGAGGTTATATTCATGGCGAAAAGGTATAGAAAACAGGATGAGTTTCTAAACTTTTTTCAAGGTTTTATGAGAAAAGTTGAACTGAGGACTTCAGGGTGGGAAAACTGGTCTGAGGGTGGGCAGAGAAGATGCTGTGTTTGCAGGGTGCTTTACAAGGTAAGTCTGGGCTCTGTTGGGAATGTTTGGATTTGTGGAGTGTAGTCAATTGTGAAAAAACAAGGAGGGCGCTGCACCGCGTACTGTGTCAGAGCAAGTGCTGTGGTGGTATTGAGGATCTAGTAGCCATCAGCTCCACTTTTGTTGCTCTCAGGGGATAAATTAATGCCAGGTATTAAAGCTGAAATCAAACAGAAAAATCTACAAGCTGTTGTTTTAAATACTAACTAAAATCCTCTGTAAAAAAATCCCTCCTCTTTTTTTTTCAGCCATCTCTCAGCATGCCTTACAGCGACTCCAGTTCTGTAAACCACAGACACAACTACCCAGTCGTTGGAGATATTCATGTGTGGACTTGTTGTACCACAGCTGTTTCTCTTCTCCAAGCCCTGTGGGATTGCTGAGCAGTGATATCCCACAGGGGTTACCATGGGGATTGAATTGTACTGGATGTTCTCAACTCAAAATAACTCAGACCCTCTCTCCCCTCCCCATCTCTTTCTTTCCACAGATGCATCGCGATGACCTGCATGGTCTGGGTATACTCCTCCCTCATTTCCTTCCTTCCTGTCATGCAAGGCTGGAACGAGATCCCTGGGGTGGACTTCGACGCAGGCCGAGAATGCATCTTTGTCACCAACTGGATTTTTGCCATTGTGGCTTCTGCACTGGCGTTTTTCGTTCCCTTCATGGTCATGTGCAGCATGTATTTCTTCATCTACCGAGCTTCACGGCTCAAGGCCACTCGTATCATGTCTCAGACCCTGGAGATTCACTACCACCCCAACAGCAAGCGGCAGAACCACCTGCAGCTGGAGAACAAGGCCACGCAGACCATCAGCATTATCATTTCAGTCTTCGTGCTGTGCTGGCTGCCGTACTTTGTCCTGAATGTCTGGCTCGCTGCCAGAGGCACGGACTCCACCAGCGCTGTCTTGGTGGACACCTTCAAGATCATCACTTGGTTAGGGTATTGCAACTCCACCATCAACCCAATGCTCTACGCTTTCCTGAACCGGGACTTCCAACGAGCCCTGAAGAAGCTGCTCATTTGTAGGCATAGGTCTCAGGTGGACATTGGAGAGGACATGGTCTCCATAGCCACGTTTTCCAAGACCGCACCAGACCTAGAATACAGCATTGCAGTGCCGGTGCCCAGCGGTGCTCTGAAGGGCAAACCCAAGTAACAGCAGTTCAGAATCCGCTGCTGGAGGTGGTGGTACAGCAAGTGCCAGAGCATGTTCTCCTGGAAAAATAACAAGGTAAAGACGGACTGGAATATTACAGCTGGGGGTATACCACAAAGATGTGGTTTTTTTATCTTCTACAGTTTTAGAACAAGGAACTTTGATATTTTAGGGGCAATTTTGTATAACTAATTGAGCTAATTCCTTCCTGGGTAATTATTTTTTAATGAGCATTTCCTAAGACAAATTCAGTCTTCATGGTGCGGAAAAAAAAGTCAGTGTGAGAATGTGAACTTCCCTTTGTGTACATCCTGCTGGACTACAGTGTGCACTGGGAGAGTATTTCCTATCAATCCACTGTAGCTGTCATCTTGCAGCTTACATTACAAATCTTACTAGTTTTAATAACTCCACGTGTGTTGAGTCTGTGTCTGGGAGTTAGGAGGAATGTGGTCAAAGAGCAGAAGTCAGTTCTTTGCAAAGGCACCGCTCTGCAGTCTGGGCTGTTGCTCGGAGTCCAGCTCACTTGCTTCTGAAATATTGAGAGGTTTAGAGCTTTCACTGGATTTCTGTGAATTATCGGAGAGTTTCCTTATTGATTCTAGAAGGGAATATCCTACGTTGCTGATCCCAAGAGATGAGCAAGACATGCTCTAACACTAAGAGCACCAAATGCTCACAGGGTCCAAGGGTGAGCAACACCAGCCAAAGAGGAAATATGAACAGGAATTGTTACTTACTGATGTGTTTTGCACTGTGATGTCTATACCTTGATGCTGGGAATGTCACTAGCTGGGCCATGCAGCCATAAAGATATGAATGATTATTTTTATCACTCCCAAGTGCTTGTCTGGACTTCAAACAGCATCAAAAAGCACCGGCTTGCCAGAGGAAGGCCATGGAATACCTCACCAAGGGATTACCGTGAAAAGGCAGGACCATTCCTGAACGTCTCTGCAGCATCCTAACAGAGAGTAAAAGCAGGAGCTGAGCCTTCCTGACCGCAGTTTTTCTGTAAGCATGTTCACAGGAGGATGAGTAGTGACTGCTCAGACAACAGCCATTGCTTCCCCCAGCATGGTTCTGGTGGGGCCTCATGCTGGTTTACAGGGGAGAGTCACCACACTTGGAGCCTGGAGCCTGCTCTTAGACTGATATTCTGTGGACATGAAACACTTTGAAGGTGGTTTCTAAAAGCGTTTTCTGAGTGCTCAATCACCTATTTGGGGTAGGCAAGGCTTCTGCAGCCTTGGACAGAAAGCAAACACAGAAGAAAGATAACCATGCTAATTCAATGCTAAAACAGCTGGACTGAGGCACTCAGATGGGTGAAGAATGTCTTTGTTAGTAAATTANNNNAAAAAAAAAAAAAAAAAAAGAGGGGGTTACTAAAAGTCTCAAGTCCCTTAGCATTTCCAGCTCAAAGGCAGCAGAGGACTCTTTTCAGAGATGTAGCAAAAAACAAGCAGCTACTGCCTGGAGCAGCTCAGCTACTGAGGATGCTGGTGCAGAGGTCAGAAGTTCTCTTTTATGAGCCTGGTAGAAGAAATAGCCCTGACCTGGTGTTACAACACTGATACTCCTGCCAAATGACTCTTCAAGGAGATTAGGCCTCCCAGCTGCTCGACTCCAGTAACACCATGGAAGTGGTAAGGAGAATAACTACACAATCCTGCCCTTGTTCTGGGAGAAAGCATCTAGGTCCAGTGGGCACAAAGGCGGATGGGGGAAAGATTCTTGCTTCTGCCACCCAGTTCGTGTTGATAAAATAAAACAAGGAACTATGTTTCAGCCCCAAGAACCATGAGAGAAATAGAACTGAGGGATAGGAAACATCCTCTGCAGGCTAGGACCACAGAGCTGGAGACCAAGGCTCCCTTTTGTAGGGCTGTAAGCTGGCAGCTGTTCTAGCCTTCACATTCATGTCTCCCTCTGCAAAAAAAGCTGGCAGGAAGGTACAAACCAATTTCCTTGGCCACTGGAAGATCCGAGACAATCCGAAAGTTGGTTTCTATATAACTGAAAGAAGTCAGATAAAATTGTCTATGAGCCACCAGCTGTTTTTACCAGAGCTATTGTGTAAAGACTGAGATCTCACAGAGCAAGCGGAAAGCTCCAGCTGTTGTCTGTAGAGACCCAAGAAAAGCCTTTGTTGCTGTCTCTTCCAGGATGTGAGCGCAGAACAAAGGAACATTAGACCAAAGACCTTCAGACTTTTAGTCATGATTGACCATTTGGTTGTACATCATCCAGGAGAAGGATGGGGACATAACAGGGAAGCATAGTAGAACTCATTAGGGAAATAATTTTCTTAGTCAAAGCCTGAAGCAAAACACTCTAGCATCCATCAGGAAGTAAATAAAAGATGCACTAGCACAGGTAGTTCATGGCTAAGTGGGGCCAGATGCTTTTGTGGCTGGGCATGCACCACACAGGGTAGGATTTGCACATGCCTTTAAGTAGAAGTGCAACATCCCAGAATACACAGACACACCTAGTGTGAACATGTACACTATTTTTGGCACTGAAATGCTGCAGGGCCCTTGGACCAGGCAGCTACTTAAATCCAGCACATACAGACCGCATGTTAAAAATTCTTTATCCTGCATTTCCTGTGCTCCATGTAATCACCGACTGGCAGGGAAGCTAGAGAAGCTTCAAACATGATCGCTGAACTGTGCATTTATAGCTGACATGAATAGGGAAATCCAAGGGAAGAGAACATACTTAACGATCTACTGGTTTAACCCAGCTTAAACCAATAAAGTTCTGTTTCCGACCAACTATTCACTGCAGCATTCTGGCTTCAATTGGACAAGCAGAGTTATCCAAGGACACAAGAGAGAATCTTGGTAACCTGCTCTTGCTTTATCATGAGGTTGCAGAGTGTCAGCTGGTTCAACTGCCAGTCGTAGTGTCCCAACACAGTACAGCAATACCCAGAAGGATTTGAATCAAACATCTTAAGAAACCGCTTTCAGAGCCTTCAACTTCAAAAATTTAAGACTGTAAAAAAGGAAAATGCATTTATGCAAAATGAGTTTAAGAAATCAGTGTAGGAGATATCCCTTCAAGACTTCCCTCTCTGTTAACAGTTCAGAGATTGCCTCCACTCAGTTTAGGAGCTCAGCTCCCTTCTTTCTTCAGACATTATCTCACTTCCAAGCAGCACATGCAGCCTTACATCATGACACATATGGTGACAAGTATGCATCAGGAAAGCAAGGCAAAACACAGAATCCATCCTCCTGTTCCGCCTGCATAAGGTTCCCATCAGCATCCACTGAGGTAGACTTTCAACAGAAGCAACTAATATTGTTTTTTTTTATAAATAAAAATGTTTATTAAATCATTTAGACTTGAAAGAAGTCACAATAATTAACGCACTCAGCAATTACAGCAAGTGCATTCTGTACACCACCAACCCAAATGGATTGATTCCGTATTTTATAAATAAAAATTAACATATTTACAATGAGAAATAAAAGCATGGCATTAGGCAGTTAAATTAGCAGATTACACAAATGCCTACCAGTCGATCTTTTAAAAAGTACAAATCTACAAGATTACATATGACACGTATGACTTCATTAGGCTTAAATTTTCAGAATCACAACATTTTCATACATAATTTTTACTATGGCTCTTCCAACCACTGCTTATAAAATGCCCTTTTTTAAATGGCAAAAAAAAGCTCTTTTTCCTTCCCTACAGGTTTATCTGTATAAAATGCATTCCCTAAGATCTACTAGAGTGCAGAAGTATGAAATGATTTCATCTAATGACTGATTATGGAGAGTGACAGTATGTACAAATGTGGTAATTTTTTGCTTTAAAAATAGTGCAGATTCCCAGTTTACCCACCAGGGACAAAAATGGAGTCATAGTTCATTTCAAAATCATCTTCATTTCACCAAAGAGCAAGTGATCCAGATAGATACTCACTAGGCTTAGAGACTGTAATTTGCTCTATAAAAATACAGTACTTTAATTCTATTTACATGTTACAGATCTCTCACTTACCCAGCAAGCTGACATTTACAAGCTTCAAAAAACCCCAAACAACCCAAAAAACCTGATAATGGAGCACAACATCGGTAAGCACAGTAGCTAGACTCATCCACCTAGGAGAATTAAGGTAAGAAAAATGGAATTTGAAAAGTGGTTACTGGCTTTCGTTGGCTGTCAAAGTAAACAAAAATCTGTCCAACACGTCTTGTACATTAAACATGGCAAAAAAAGTTTAAGTAAACCATTTCCAAGACAGACATTCTGCATCATAGGACCCTTCTGCTGAACAATCCCTGTAAAAACCTGCCGAGTGGAAGAAGTGATCCTGAGGATAATTATTTGCTTGGTTGTCTCGAATGCTTATTTCCTGATAAACTCATTGTCCGTGACCTCTGCCTAAGCACTGGTTTTGGTGGGATTTCCAAGTCTTCAAATACAGGATTTTCTATGATTGCTGCAGCCTCTGGTCTTTCAGTGGGACTTGGAGAGAGCATTTCCTTCACCATGGTGTACTGAAAGAAAACATGACACGTGCTATATGAACCAATTCATAAATTCTTTATTATTTAATGTTCTAACTTCAATTGCAGCTGTATGAACAAGTGCAAAACGTCCCCAGTTGCTTTCTGAGTCATTTGGGTATTAGTGGTTTGGCACAGAACTTAGAAATGCATTAAACATTGGAAAATGTATCACTGTGGATCCATTAAACTGTTTTCACTGTTCAGGACTACAATTGACTCAGCAAATCAAATCTGACCTGTGAATCAATGCAGTTACAAACCCTTTATATTAATTTGCAATCAAAAGAATTTAAAAACATATGAAATATATTTTGAGTAATTCTTAGCTTTGTGTTTAAGCTACCATGTTTTAAGCCATGCGCTGTTTTTTCACAGTGAATTAGAGCTTTGCCTTTAAATACACAGGTAGTGTGAATATTCCTCTTAAACTGAATCAGAATTAGTGTCTTGCTCCAGCTGAACACAGTACATCACATTTCCCCCACCCCCATCAGCCTGCAGCTGTAAAGAGAAAGCTTCATCTCATTTAGCTGCTGCTCTGAAGCAACCATCTCAGCTTTTTATTGCAGAGGTTTTGTGCATCACTTCCTCTTACCTGCAACCATATCGCTTTAAAGATCTGACTAGTAAGAAAACAGCACAAGTTGCTCATATGGCAACAGAGAGATTCAGTTCCTGGAGCAAGATCCCACACAGCCATGGTGCTCCCTACTATTTCCCCTTTACTTGTCTAGCACTCTGTACCTTGTCTTTGTGAATATGGATTTGTTGCAAGAAACCAAGTCAAAACGCATGTGAAATGAATGATAAAATGACAAAGGGAAGCCAAGTAATACTAGAAAGCTGCCAGGAGGAGAGGGACCTGGGGGTGTTGGTCGACAGCCAACTGAACATGAGCCAGCAGTGTGCCCAGGTGGCCAAGAAGGCCAATGGCATCTTGGCTTGTATCAGAAACGGTGTGACCAGCAGGTCCAGGGAGGTTATTCTCCCTCTGTACTCAGCACTGGTGAGACCGCTCCNGAGGGAGCTGGGCTCTTCTCCCAAGTGACAGGGGACAGGACAAGAGGGGGAATGGCCTCAAGCTCCACACCAGGGGAGATTTAGGCTAGAGATTAGGAAGAAGTTTTTTACAGAAAGGGTCATTAGGCATTGGAATAAGCTGCCCAGGGAGATGGTTGATCCACCTTCCCTGGAGGTGTTTAAGGCACGAGTGGACGAGGTCCTGAGGGACATGGTTTAGTGTTTGTAGGGAATGGTTGGACTCGATGATCTGATGGGTCTCTTCCAACCTGGTGATTCTATGATTCTATGAAAACCATCACCATCCATGTTACTGTAATGTTATAGCTTTGAAATGTAGTAAAAAGCACATGAGCAGAGATATGTGTCTTAAGACAAAACAGAGTTGGTTTTTATTTTCATTTTTACTTGCAAAGAAATTGGAAAGCAAAGAAAATAGCTACAATTATTAAAGAGAAAGCTACAATTAACAGCATCAGATACACTTACCTCTTGTGCATATTTCTGAGTGAACAATGGCGGAAACTTCAAATTTCTAACATCGCTTAAGGTCTGCAAAAAGATTAAGAAAAGAGTAAGTTTTCCATAATAGCATTTGCCAATATTATTATTATATTATTCCTAAAAAATACATAAATTTNCTAAGAATCACGCTGCAAGAATTCCGATCTCTGCAGTTTTGAATGCGCCAGATACAAACTTGTAACTTCTCACTTTAGCTCAACAAAATCAACAAATCTGTGCACTGCCCATAACATCCACGATCACCTACTGATCTTGGCTGAAATGACTGGCTCAGTCTCAACAACGTAAGCACTTGCCTTTAATGGTTATGGACTAATGAACAAGTTTATCGGCAGTTTTGAAAGCAGTTCAAATTGCATATTTCTGTGTTCACACACAGCAGCTGGTCTCCTGTGTTTCTTACATAAGCCCGCAGGCTCCATCTAGTGACAGCATTTTTCCATGTCCAGCCCCATAATAATTTGTAGCAGGCTACCTTAACTGTAATTTCCAGCGAGCCATGCCCCACTTCAGCATCCTTTTACTGCAGGGGGGCAATATTTAGCACTTAAT
>WAAB01006302.1:7245-25955 GCA_013389865.1 Piaya cayana | reverse complement strand
CTGACACATAGCTATGCTGTGAAGTCAATGATATAAATCATAGAATCATAGAATCACCAGGTTGGAAGAGACCCACTGGATCATCGAGTCCAACCATTCCTGTCAAACACTAAATCATGTCCCTCAGGGCCTCATCTACCCGTGCCTTAAACACCTCCAGGTCAGGTGAATCAAATAGGTTTCTTAACTAGCACATGTTCTCCTGCTTTTGTCCCCTGGATTGGGAAGGCTGAAACTTTTGTCTGTCATCCATTCTAGCAATCAATGCCAAGACTCAGTTGTCATGGAGTTTCTATATCCATGTGGGGAATGGTCCATTGTCTTTAGTCCTTGCTACCATTCAGCCATAGCTATGAGTTATTTTAGACAGTACTAGCTGACCTAGGACAAAATTGTGCTAGGAATAGTTCTACAAACTGAGAAAGTCTCCTGTGTTCTGCTGAAGCACCTGTGGTCCCAGAAGGCTTGGGAAAAAAAATTGGAGGAAAAGATTGTGTTTTCAGATAGAGTTCAGCTTAGCGGATCCATTCCCCATGATTCAAACTTCTATGAGCTCCATAAATACTGATAATATTTATAATATTGAGGAGCATAATAGCATGGTAAATCATATTATCAGTAATTGTTAAATAGTTTAATAATCTTCATCCAATGACTGAGTACCTTATCCAGCAGCTAGACTTCCTGTCTCCTGTGTGGTAATGCAGCCACTACATAAACCCAGGACCAATGTAATTTTGAGTATAGATCTCACTACTTGAGCTAAAAAGAAATTTTTATCAGTTTAATGTTGTTTGTGGGGAGAGCTCATGCACACTAATGAGCCCCTTGAACTTGTGGCAACAAAATAATAGTTTAAAATTAATCAAAGTTTATATAATACTAATGGGGACTCAGTAACAATAATCTCTGGAACAATATTATTTTCCAGTACAAGTGCAAGAAGTTTTAGTATTTTACTCAAATTCATTTTCCTGAACTGGTAAATCATATTGTACATACACTGCTGGAGATAGACAAGTGATAAATATGTTGAATTTATGGGTTGGTAATGATCCATGTCCATGAAGCAACCATCATGTTGAGTGTTCCGCCTTGGTTTAAGACCCATCAGATGCATTTCTGACTGGTCCTTCTTTGTTGGTGAGAACAAAGTCCAGTGTAGTATCGCTGCTTGTTGGCTTTCCTTTCACTTGGAGAAGGAAGTTATCATAATGCAGTCCAGGAACCCCCTAGATTGCTTGTGTCCTGCCATGTTGTCCCTCCAAAAACTGTCATCTATGGGCTTCTAAGTGCAAGACAGAGGTAGATGTACTGGAGAGAGTCCAGCAAAGGGCCACAAAGATGCTTAAGGTTCTGAAGCTGAAGAATTTATCCTGTGAGGAAGGGCTGAGACAGCTAGGTTAGTTCAGACTGGAGAAAAGAAGATTGAGGGGGGATCTTATTAATGNTTGAGTGTTCCGCCTTGGTTTAAGACCCATCAGATGCATTTCTGACTGGTCCTTCTTTGTTGGTGAGAACAAAGTCCAGTGTAGTATCGCTGCTTGTTGGCTTTCCTTTCACTTGGAGAAGGAAGTTATCATAATGCAGTCCAGGAACCCCCTAGATTGCTTGTGTCCTGCCATGTTGTCCCTCCAAAAACTGTCATCTATGGGCTTCTAAGTGCAAGACAGAGGTAGATGTACTGGAGAGAGTCTAGCAAAGGGCCACAAAGATGCTTAAGGTTCTGAAGCTGAAGAATTAATCCTGTGAGGAAGGGCTGAGACAGCTAGTATAGTTCAGTCTGGAGAAAAGAAGATTGAGTGGGGATCTTATTAATATATATAAAGACCTGAAGTTAGGGAGCAAAGGAGATGGAGCCAGACTTTTATTCAGTGGTGCCTGATGACAGGACCAGAAGCAATGGGCACAAACTGGAGCACAATAAGATCCCTCTGAGCATCAGGAAATACTTTTTTTTACTGTGAGGGTGATGAAGCACTGGCATAGGTTGCCCAAGGAGATGATGCCATCTCCATTGTTGGAAATACTCAAAAGACATCTGAACATGATCCTGGGCAGCCAGCTACAGGTGGCCCTGCCCTGCTTGAGCAGGATGGTGGACCAGATGACCTCATAGAATGTTTTGGTTTGTCAGGAACCTGTAAATGCCATCTAGTCCAACACCTCGGCCACGGGCAGGGGCAACCTTCACTTTATCAGGCTGCCCAAAGCCCTCTCCAGTCTGACCTGCAGAGGTTCCTTCAACCTCAAACATGCTATAATTATGTGACTCTAAATATTTATAATAAGAAGGAGAAAACTGGACTCATTCTTGCCTATTAAAAACAAACATCCTCGAACAACAGCGTGATCAAGTTTGTAGCTTCTCGCAAACTTCTGTAGCAAGTAGATAGTAAGTGACACGAACTTCCCTTACCAAACTCCCTCATCTGTGTTTGGCTTTTGTGCTTTGTATTTGGCTCCATGGTTATCTGGGCGTCCTACTGCTGCTTTTAAACATGATTTGTGATTTTATTAAATGGATTTTGGAGTTAATTGTGTTGGGATGGTTCTGCCTGCCAACAGGAAATCAGGACGGCATTTTCAATGCCCTTCAGCCCACATAATCTAAATAAATTCATGAATGCACAAAAATGATCCTACCTCACTCCTCTTGCCCAGCAGCATCTGTTGGCTCAAAGAGCTCAGATTTGCTGTAATCGCCTTTTCCTCTCCAGTAACTCCTTAGAAGTCAGCCATCTCCTTCAGATAACTCTACAACTTCCACCAATTCTTATTATCTTTGATTTTGTTTCTTTTTATGAACTTTTGGATTTGGGATATTTTGCACAGCTTGAAAGAATAATCAGTAGTTTGGGAGTGAGGGAGTCACATCAGCACAAATGCTGGGAAGATACACTTCTCAGTTATATACATGTGTAAATCAGGAATGCTTTTAAATTCAGTCATTAATTTTTAGTACGCCAAGAAATGAATCTCTTAAACAGGGTTATCAAAGAAATAGGAATGTAGGGGTAGGAAATAAAACTCTAAAGGGATAAAAATTTGGTTTGGTAAGGGATGAAGGTGAAGTCTTTTATGTGTTTCAAAAATGTGCCATTATATTTTTTAATAAGAAACAGATAACTATGTAAACTTAAATACTGATATAATCCTACTATATACTGTGTTGCTCTTCGTAAAAACGCATTTCGGTATAAGATATTTGCACTGTACTAGATGTTCCATGACTTACAAGCTATCTTTACACAACCCAGTGTTGAAAAGGCTTGCAAGGTGAAAAAGAACACTTGTTCCTTTATACTTTAATATATCAGGTTACATTTACTATCTATTTAGTCCAGCTTTCTAGGAACAAAACAAAGAGAGTTGCGCTATTTATGTTAAGAGATAATTCCTTGGTCCTACATCACTAAGTATTTAGCATTCATCCACATGTATTATCTGGTATTACCTTTTGATCATTGTATTCTGTCTGAGCGGTCAGCACAAGGCTGCCTTCTCCCATGGAAGGAGCTATAGATTTTGTTCTTGGAACATTAAAGATCAGTTTTGATTACATTCACAACAGATTTTTTTTCCTTATGTTTGGCCAGAAAAACTCAGTAGTACTTTTTTACCTTCATAAATATCTAGTATTATCATGAAAAATGAGACCAGTTTCTGACTTGCTTCAGATTTCATGAGGTCTTGATGCTGTTTCTTGGAATGTAAAAGACTGGATTTACACCTCGTTAAGATCTTCCCTCTTAGTTTTGAGATCTCAGGCAATCATTTGCTTCCATGGTCGTCTAAAATAGTTGCAACTGTGTGACATATACTTTCTGTAGTGCCTTTTATCTCCCCTGCCTTTACAAATACTTATCAATCTTCCCCTCTTCACATAAAGTCAGGGGATGCTACTGGAACAGGTTTTTACTCTCTCTCTCAATCCTACTTTATCATTTAAGTGTTAAAGGGGATTACCTAGGATAGAGAAAATAAAAATATTCCTCTTAATTAAAAATTGATCAGAACATCAAGATTAACTGTCATTTAGCATTTTCACTTTCCATTCCTATTCACAAGAACAGTTGCTTCTTCAGTGGTATGAGTTTAACCTCGCATTTCAGTGAAATCCAAAGACAGTAAATCTTCACTGGAAGGAGAAACAAAAATTACTCCTACAAAATGAACTGACATTTCTGTCTGTCAGTTGACAGTTTTGTTATTCTATACAGACCAGATCATGCCTGGTATATGAAAATCCACCTATTCTTTCTGAATCACATATCATTACTAATAGTATATCCTGTCATAGGCACCCAGAAAAAATATGTAGCACATTACTTAGGAGGCAGACTAGAATCCATCTTATTTTCTTTATAGTGTTACTTCAGAGAAAGGAAGCTTATTTTTACCAGTAAAATCCAATGACACACAGAAAAAGGATATCATGCCTTCTTCCATTAACCACTGTCTCAACGGATGGGAGGGCAGATATGAGTCACTAGTGCGGTGTATTCATAGAATCATAGAACAACCAGGTTGGAAGAAACCCACCAGATCATCGAGTCCAACCATTCCCACCAATCTCTAAACCATGCCCCTCAGCACCTAGTCCCACCCATGCCTTTAACACCTCTAGGGAAGTTGAATCAACCACCTCCCTGGGTAGCCTCTGCCAGTGCCCACTGACACTTTCCGTGAAGNTCACACCGTTGCTGATACAAGCCAAGATGCCATTGGCCTTCTTGGCCACCTGGGCACACTACTGGCTCATGTTCAGTCGGTTGTTGACCAACACCCCCAGGTCTTTCTCCTCCAGGCAGCTTTCCAGACAGACTTCTTCTAATCTGTAGCACTGCACAGGGTTGTTGTGCCCCAAATGCTGGACCCGGCATTTGGCCATGTTAAACCTCATGCCGTTAGACTCTGCCCAGCGGTCCAGCCTGTTCAGATCCCTTTGCAGAGCCTCCCTACCCTCCAGCAGATCAACACTTCCACTCAACTTAGTGTCATCTGCAAACTTGCTAAGGGTGCACTCAATGCCTTCATCCAGGTCATTGATAAAGACATTAAACAGGGCTGGACCTAGCACTGAGCTCTGGGGAACCCCACTTGTAACTGAGCTCCAGCTGGATTTAATTCTATTTACCACCACTCTCTGGGCCCGGCCATCCAACCAGTTTTCCACCCAGGAGAGTGTGTGCCTGTCCAGAGTGCAGCTGGAACTCTAGAGTTAGCTCAGGTTGAACATGAAGACTGACAAATTTCATTCCTGGACTAGGGCTCTGGATGTGACTTAGAGATCATGTAAATCAGTCTCACAATGGTTTCCTAAATGACTGCATCCTGTATTTCAATACTTCCATGTTCCTGTGTGCAGAGAAATATGACAAGAAAACCCAAACAAACACTTGTGTTCTTTCATTTTCCAAAAAGGAATCTGAAAATGAATACAACTTCTCTATGTGTTCTCTACAGTTACCTGAAAGGAGGTTTTGGGGAGGAGGGTGCTGGCCTCTTCTCCCAAGTGACAGGGGACAGGACAAGAGGGAATGGCCTCAAGTGCACCAGGGGAGGTTCAGGTTTAACATCAGGAAATTTTTTTTCACAGAAAGGGTCATTGGGCACTGGCAGATGCTTCCCAGGGAGATGATTGAGTCACCTTCCCTGGAGGTGTTTAAAGGACAAGTGGATGAGTTTCTGAGGGGCGTGGTTTAGTGATTGATAGGAATGTTTGGACTTGGTGATCCAGTGGGTCTTTTCCAACCTAATGATTCTGTAATTCTGTAATCCATCAAGAAGATTAATTTCTTTCCAAGGGAGGTTCCAGATGAGAAGGATTTGCAGATTTAGTTCGTAGAACTGTGAATAAATTATTACACTGGCCCAAATGCAAGTTCTCCTTTGTAAATAATTTCTCATCCTTTCCATTTCATATGTTTCCTACAGACCATTAGACAGTCCATGAATTGGGCTCAGTATTCACCAGACTCTGCAACTGTCTTTTTGGGGTTTTTGCTCCTTTTCAGTCCTGTTTCAAAAATGGTGAATAAGTCTAGGAAAGGGTTAAGCCACCTTATAATGGACAGTGAGAGACACACAGATTTAGAAGGATTAAATCTCTAAATGTCAAAGAGAGAGAAAGGAAGAATCTGCCTTGCAATCTTGACTGAGTGTTCCATCATTCCTTGCCATTAATGCTAGTGAAAGAGAAATTAGAAAATCTGCTATTGAGCTAAGTGGAGACACAGCGGGGAGATAAGTGAACCAGAATCTCTGTTCAGGGCTCATTTGTTCAACTGCACTCAGTCAGAACATTTCTGCTGGAGAAACAGCTCTGAATACAGAATTCACAGGTTGTTCAGCTTCGCCGTAACTTTCCAAACCATCCTCGTGAGATGAAGTCTACTCACTGTCATGCAGAAAGTTTCAGAGTATGGTTTCTTAAGTTCAAGCATGCACCTGTGTTTATACAGTGGAGATTATGCTGCCTCAGGTTAGGTCTTTTTCTTTTTCTTCTTGCTGTTGTTGGTCAAAAATCCTTGAAGAGAATCATAGAATCATTTGGGTTGGAAGTGACCTTAAAGACTGTCTGGTTCCAACCAATGGCAGGGACACATCCCACTAGAATGGATGCAAAAGTTTGGTTTTGATTCTATGGTCTGTTACCTTCCAAAGCAATATTAACAGAATAGTCTCAGGAAATGTGGGTGTTGTAGATTGAGTTGTCAAACTATTAGTCATCAGGAGATCCCAGTGCATTTTCCCAAGGATCAAATTTGAGGACAGATAACTATATCATATTTATCTTTTCTTGATTTCCATTTAGAGCTTTTTAAAAAAAATCTTTTAACTTCTGTGATGTGATCCAAGCCCCTGAG
The DNA here is from genome assembly GCA_013389865.1 of Piaya cayana. Classification (NCBI taxonomy): domain Eukaryota; kingdom Metazoa; phylum Chordata; class Aves; order Cuculiformes; family Coccyzidae; genus Piaya; species Piaya cayana. The sequence goes on along the minus strand of WAAB01006302.1, from coordinate 19,083 downwards.
TAATAGAAAATCTACAGACAATTCAAATGCAGGCTGCTAAATTAAAATGTAAGCAATGCATGTGCAGAGAAAAGTATAAAAAATATCTGAGACAACTTTTATATGGGAAAAACACGGAAGATGAAGTTAAAGGAGAATAAATATACTACCACACAGATAATGAAATACTCTCCTTTATTCTTCTAAATGTGCTCTCTATTCCACTATGAAGGGGCTTGCATTGTAGCAATGAGCACAGTGACATTAGAGAATGTCACTTGGATATCAGTGATGATTGGTTAGTAGCATTGGGTTTTAAAACAATGAGAAAAATACTTGAGGGCATTTAAGTACCAGCTTCTCCCCCATATAGGTCTGGCTTAGAAGCTGCTTTGCAGTTGAGATACAGTCTGCACAGAATCAAAATATTAGATTTGAAAGATTAAGATAAGGGGCAATTTCATTTAATTTTGCTTTTTTTTTAGTGTCATTTTAGGTCCTAGGTGCTGGTATTTTTGTGTATGCTAGCAAAGGAACATGGGAATTTCTGGGTTACTACTTTCAGAGCACTGATTTTGATGATAATAGCAGGCTAGGAAAAGAAAATAGGGGTTAGTGTAAAAGTTAAACAACAATAAAACATTACAAAACCCAAACCCTGGTGTTTCAAGGATAATTTAAAGAATCCAAAAACAAACCAAAAATGTTTCTAGGCTTAGAAATGTGATTTGCTAATAGCCTGTAGCATAACAATTAAGGGGAAGCAATTGTAATTGTAAATTACTATGTGCCACGTGGAAGGCACTAATACATTTAAAATACAAGAGTGCATACATCTATGACTAGTAATGAAGGTGATAATCACCTTATATTCACTAAGGAAATGATGTAATAAATCCTATATAATACAGTTTACAGGTTACCTTGGCAAGGGCGCTTGAATTGACAAGCGAAGAACAGGGAGTCCAACCGCTGCAGTATGTATTATAATTAGGAGCATAAAATTCTAATGAAATGTTGTCCTAAGTAATATTGATTCCACTTTACTGGGGTTGGAGTACGATGATGTAATGACATTCAGCTAGGCTGGTTCACTAAGCAATTCAAGGAACACCCATAAGTACCCTTGATGGGGCCCTTTCAGCAAGATTTCCATTTCTCCCTTTAGTAAACCTTGGTACTTTGAAAAAACTCTCCCTAAAGCATCCTTATTTTCACATTTTGTTTAGGAGGTGGGTCTGGATGTGTCTGGAAGGAGAGTTTAATTGTGAATTAGCCTTGTAAATTGAGGAAGGGATACACATAGCGTGAGAAACTGTAGTCAATTAACAGCAGCTTTTTAAGATCACATAATCACAGAATACTTTGGGTTGGAAGGGACTTCAAAGATCATCTAGTTCCAACCCCTCTGCCAAGGGCAGAGACATCCCACTAGATCAGGCTGCCCAAGGCCCCATCCAACCTGGTCTTGCACCCCTCCAGGGATGGGGCAACAACAACTTCCCTGGACAATCTGCTCCAGTGCCTCACTACTTTCACAATGAAGGAATCCCTCCTTATGCCTAGTCTAAATCTGCCCCAGTTTATAGCACTTCCCCTAGTCCTATCACTACAAACCTTTGTATCAGGATGGATACTGTGGACATCTCTGGATAAGAAAAAAAAAGAGCAAGACAGACTTCATTTATAACTCAACAATGATGATGGAAGATTTACAGTGATGCCAATAGGAGCAGCATAATATCAAATATAGACTTGCTTTTATTAGTGCTGTAATGAAATTGGAAAAAACAATGATGAGGAAAACAACAAAGAAAGATTGAAGGAGTTATGTCCTCTCTTCCTGGAGAGGAGAAGGCTCAGAGAGGATGTCTTTGCAGTGTTCCAGTACATAAGGGGTGGCTACAAAGAGGACAGAGGCTCTCTCTTCACAAGGAACAACATGGAGAAGACAAGGGGCAATGGACACAAGTAGAAACAGGAGAGGTTTCATCTTGATATAAGAAGGAAACTTTTTATGGTGAGAATAATTTGTCACTAGAACCACCTCCCCAAGGATGTGGTAGAGTCCCCGTCATTGGAGGTTTTCAAACTACCATCAGACCCTCTGCTAGATGATCTCACCTAACCTCAGTTTCCCCAGAAAGGTTGGATCAGGTGATCTTTTGAGGTTCCTTCCAGCTTGGGCTGTTCTATGATTTTGTGATTCTGGTGACATGCGGAAGGTGATTTCTCATTCCTAATTTAGACCTGTACCAAAAATATTAATTTTGAGGCATTATGATTACTCAGCTTCAGACTTACAAATAATTTCATGTACAATTACTTTCATAGTAGCCTCTTCTGAGTATCATTGATCATACAATTTTCATAGTTTTGAACAAAGTAACTGAATGTGCCAGTAAATGTGACAGATTTGGAAGACTGATCATGTACTTTTCCATTTCCACAAAAGTCCCATGTGTCTAGTAAGAGTACTAAAAAGGAAAAGAGCTATAGGTGCAGGTAATTATTGTGTGTTTGTTATCAGAGTTCAGACATCCTATTCAAGTTTGTAACTATTCTTATACTTGCCTTCCACATAAAGAAAGATTTGATCATGCTAGGTCAAGGAAAAAATGCCTCTTCAGAAAGCCTGAACCTCTGAAGTTGATGGCTGCCTCTGAAAATGATTATTACCTTTATTTTTAGTAAGAGGAAATTTCAAAAACTAGGAAACATCAAGGCACATTAATGTTTGTTTAACTAGGCACACAAAACAGACCCAAATGATGAATAACTGGGGAGATAACAATATGAATTTTTTGTACTCTTTTTTTACAGTGCTAAACCTTCAGCAGTAAATAGTAACCCTGTACTCATGAAAATTCAGATTAGAATATTTTGGAATTGAATGTAAATATTGTTAGAATGGAGCAGTGCAGATCTTAATTCTCAGTGACTTGTCTTTTAAAGGATGAGTCCTACATTGATTACCATGCTTCTCTAATGAATTTCTTGTTTCATCATCTATAGTATTGAGAAAATGAGACTGTGTCCCTGACCCAGTCAGCCCCCATAAGTCAGTTTGTTAGACTCTAGAAGATGCTCATGCCCAGCAAAAAAATAAACTCAACTTGATGTTATAAAAAACATCAGATGTTTTAAAACCAAATGTGGATGAACAAAAGAATGTATTTTTTAGATAGCTGTGACTGGCAGCATGTGTAAGCAGAGTGTCCTACAGAACTGGGGATGACATCCTTGGAGCTTCCCTGAAAATGCATCCTAACCTATTTATCTGTCTGTATTTCAACACAAGTCTGCAATTCCATATGCTATTCATTATCTAGGGTTTTGTCATATCCTCTGAATTGCTCTTATTCTGTCTGCTCCTGTTCTCCTTTTGTGAGTCTGGCTGGCATAATTTCAGTGTTACAAACCTTAAATGACAATCCTGCAGGATAATGTCTCAAAGAGATCCCTAGCAGTAGCGGATAAGTGAAGTACAGTAAGAGCAGCTTTTAAGTAACTGAGCAGAAGGTCAGATCCAGAGAATAAGGACCAAAAATACACAAGCAAGAACAAATGGTCATTACAGGGTGTTTTGATTCCTGTAGCGCCTTGCATCAAATAAATGCTTTCACACTAATGTTAAAGAAATTGCCACTCTGTAAGAGAGAAAATGGTAAGTAATGATGAGTAAAAAGATGAGAAACAAAAGAAATCAGAAACTAGTTTAATTTTCATGATGAAGGAAGTCAAGGGCTGGAGCCTTAGCTATACTCTCTTTAGTACTCTTGCAGGGAGTGAGGTAATGATCTGGTAAAATTATTGCTGATGGAGGACTATTCCGGTTATTTATAACTAAGGAGTCTCCAAAGGATTTCAATGAAGAATTAAATTCTCTGTTGACAAAAGTAAATCCAGGTGCATAGGAAACATGTATTACAAACTTAGGCACTCATTGTGAGAATTCAAATTAACTATTCCTGCTTAGGAAAGTCACCGCCTAAAACTGCCAGCTCAGTGCTCAGTGGCAGCCAAAAGGGCAAGTATGATGATTGGAATTATTAGAAAATTACTTGACAGCTAACCAGAAAACATTATAAAGCCAGTCTGTAAATTCAGAATATGAATTCGTACAGAAAGCTGTATGCCTCTGTAATTGCTCTGTCTCTGAAAGTTATAGCAACATCACACAAAGTATAAATAAAGGCAACAAATCTGATCACAGATAAGGAATGATTCCCATGCAAAACATCTTGATGACAAAGAGGCTTGCTCAGATTCAAGCCTGGGCACAGCTGCTTTTCATGCTTATTATCTGGCCTTATATATATGTGCTTTATCCAGAGACTGCCAGGGAAATGAGAGAGTAGCCTGAATGCTCAACCATGTATTTGAGTAAAACAATAGGACTCTGGAGTAGAATTAACTGCAGGATTAGTTGTTTTCTTGATTCCTTTTATTATTGCACATTTTTTCATCCTTCTTCAAGTGCAGCAGAAATGGACAAATTAGAAACGTCCCTCTTAGTTCCAGAAAACTGTCAGTACTCAGATCCTCGCTGGGAAAAATGCCAGCATTCCACTCCTGCAGTATCTTTCTCACTTTAAGCACACTCTTTAGGAACTGGGGGAAGAGTACCAACTAATGAATGTCCAATACAGAATGTGCATCTTCTTTATGCATTGGAAGGAAAAAAAAAAACACCCCAAAAGCATGAATTCTGAAAGTTTGTTAAGTGGTATAGAGGAAGTCTTATTTCTCCAGGACTGTGTTTCATGCAAGTGCTCTCTTCACATAATGTTGTAACTTTCCATCATTGGTTATTACTGCTGTGCTACCTGCAAAGCTGACTTAAATTCAAAAGAACAGGCTGGAACAGAGGAAATGGAAATCTGGAAGGGTATTACAGCCCAAAAAAGCCCAGTTCAAAAGGTGCCGGAAAGTCTTTTTCCTTCTCAGTCTTATTTGACATGTTTGCCTAGATGCTGTTTGACATCTGCTGGTGGTCTCAAGATAACACCTGGAGTCCCAGTTATTTTGGCAGATGCATAATCATGAAAACTACCTGTGTGGATTTGTACAGAGCTTTAGGGCTTAATCAAGTAAGAGGTCTGTACAGAGCAAGTCAGCAGGAAGACAGTTTTTTAAAAAGCGAAAGAAGAGCCCTTTCTAGGTCCAAAGCAGGTACAAAATGCTATATACCATTGACTTTCAGTGAAAAGGAGGTTGTGTTTCATACCTTTCAAAGTCTTCCTCCAAATATCTAATGCCACTTTCCTAGTTGCCATCAACGTTGTTACGTTTTGCTCTCTTCTTGGAAACAACTAGGGTTTGGAGCATCTATGGGGACAAGAGAAGCATCTCACCTTTATGCAACATCATCCGTGTCTAAGCTGAGGGCTAGCTATGAAGCCGTAAAAAGACAGTTTCATTGCTCTTACCTATGCTAGATAATATCCTATGCAAAGAAGAGGGAAAAAACCCAAACCCTCTGTTATCTAGAAATTAAAAGCAAAATGCCTAATATTCTGGGTTTATCTCAGGAAGGAAAACATTCAATACATAACTTACTGAGAAATGCCCAGGGAACAGTGACGCTTTAAAGAACTTAGGAATCATGTTGCTCTCTAGCCCCAGCCCTTGACCTGGAATCCTTGATGCTGTGTGTCCAGTGGAACTACTTGTGACAGATTCTGTGTTTGAGGATATAAGGCTTAGAGGAGAAACTCTTTGGAAATGAGTCTGAAAATGATGACTTCCCAGAAATACCTTAATTTTAGGGAAGTATAACATGTTGCTGTGTTAGAACATGGATCATGTATCACCCAGAATGAAATCTGCATTGTCAGGCCTCCGGGTCCTGTGAACGTGGAAATAAATGGCAAAATTTATCATATTTTCACTGGAGAAGGGTAAAATGAGTTATGAAAATAGCGCACTAATGTTGAAAGCAGGATGCTGTATAGAAAAGGAGTCAGCTTTTTTAATTGTGTAGTGAAGATTGTTTGTAGGACAGCTGGAGCATCTTGGAAGGTGTCAACAGGAGTTCTGTAGCAAATACTTTAATTTCTTCTCGAGAACATTGGAGCTGACACACCAAACTACAGAATCACACGCATGTACAGGAAAAAAATACATCTGTCTGCATCAATTCCAGTAAGTGCAGAAATAAGTAATAGAGATTACAGCTAAAAGCCACCATAGAATCTTATAGAATCATAGAATGATTTTGATTGGAAGACACCTTAAAAATCACCCATTTCCAACCCCTGTGCTATGGGCAAGGACACAGTCCACTAGATCATGTTGCTCAAAGCCTCATCCAACTTGACCTTGAACAACTCCAAGAAAAGGGCATTCATGACTTCCCTGGGCAACCTGTACCAGTGCCTCACCACCCTCACAGTAAAATATTTCTTCCTAATATCTAATCTAAATCTCCCCTCTTTCATCTTAAACCCATATAACCTTGTTCTATCATTACACTTCCTGAGAAAGATCCCCTCCCCATCTTTCATGTAGGCCCCCTTTAAATACTGGAAGGCTGCTATAAGTTCTCCCCCAAGCCTTCTCCTATCCAGCATGAATAAGCCCAGGTCTCTCAGCCTGTCCTGGTACAGGAGGTGCTCCAGCCCTCAGATCATCTTTATGACCCTTCTCTGGACTCACTCTAATGAGTCCATGTCTTTCCTGTGCTGAGGACTCCAGGTGTGGTCAACAAGAGCAGAGTAGGGGGAGAGAATCCTCTCCCTTGACGTGCTGGTCATGTTTCTTCTGAGCAGCCAAATGTTGTCCTGTGCTGAATTGAATTCTGTGTATCATTCACAGGTTGATTCCCAAGAAAATACCCACTACTATCACTAGAAATATATCACATTTTTGAACTTCAATGTTGTCACAGATGACTGATAGTGGTGCACTTCATTCATAGGATAGAAGCAGTAATAAGTTTATTGATATAAAATAGCAATTTAACAAAGTTTGATAGTAAGTGCAACTGTGGTTTGAGAAGATTCAATAGCAAGGTACACTGGATTATTTGCTACAGAGAAGGCAGGGTCAGACAAAACTGTCAGGGAGAACCTCCCATTGAGTCACAAGCTTCAGAAAAGACACAATTGCATTCTAAACTCCTTCTCTCTCTCAGAGAGAAGTCTAGGTATGGCTGGGTCCAATCCTAATCCCAGATTTGGTCAACAGTTTATGTCTAAAATATATGTGCAATCAATCCTTTATATCACTTAGGTAAGAATTTAAAGTTTCAGTGCAGTTATTCCTAACTCACTTACTGAGTATCTTAGGAGCAAGGAATCTCTCAGCTTCAAGGAGTAACCTTGAGTGTTGTCCCTGCTCAAGGAGAGATCTCAGCCTGCGGTTGTTTCAGGAGAGCTCAAAGGGCTCTTAGGCTACTCACAATTTATGAAGTAAGATGTTTGACTCATAATCATATTTATATGCCAACTGCAGGGTTCTATTTCTTCCAAATCTGGTATGAGTTGGGCACTGACCAGCACTGTGTCCATCTGGATACGTTACCTAAGATTAGGCCTTGGGTACTGTGTTGTTATCTGTCTCCCTCAAATCCACCTTGAGTCAGATGCATCCACTAGACCAGACGCATCCATAACAACTCTTTCTTGATAAGAATTAAGAGATGAGGTCAGGTTGGGGTGGAGGGGGAATCACACCATTAAACTATGTAAAGGGTTATCATGTTTATATGTTGACTGGTTTTAAATGGCTTAAATTCTGATGAATTTTTAGCACCTGGAGGGATCTGTCCCCCAGACAAATTGTGGTGATGAAAGCTAAAAAGATTCATAAAATCACAGAACCATAGAATCGGTTGAGTTGGAAGAGACCTTAGAGATCATCTAGATCCAATCCCCCCTGCCACGGGCAGGGACACCTCCCACTAGATGAAGGTGCCCAAGGCCCCATCCAACCTGGCCTTGAACACCTCCAGGGGTGGGGCAGCCACAGTCTCTCCTGGCAACCTGTTCCAGGGCCTCACCACCCTCATTGTGAAGTAATTCCTCCTCATGTCTAGTCTAAATCTGCCCCTTTCCAGTTTATAACCACTGCCCCTAGTCCTGTCACTCCATGCCTTTGTGAACAGTCCCTCCCCAGCCTTTTCATAGGCCCCCTTCAGGTACTGGAAGCTCACTATAAGGTCTCCTTGGAGCTTTCTCTCCTCCAGGCTGAACAACCCTAGAGTGTTTTTTTTTCATAACTTAATTCTTTCATTTTCTCAACCTCACTAGAAAAGCTTTTATTTTTTTTTGGTATGGGATCCTACTGATCCCATTGTTTAAAACTCTTATTCATATCAGTTATTATTCCAACATATATGCAAATAATGTGCATTTTTTCTATCAAATAGATCTAAACAAACAGAAAAAAATATATCAAGCCATATATATGAGGCCAAAACAATGATTTAAAAAATATTACTAAGTAACAACAACATAATTTAATAATTGAAGTCCAGCTAAATTCTTCAGTTTAATTTTAATTTATTCAATTTTTTAACATTTATATTTGCAATGGAAATAAAGTCAATTAATTTTCCAGTTTCTCCTATTTGCTTTTGAAAACGTTTAAGCATAGATGTTTATCCTTCTGCTTCTTTTAATATAATTTTAATTTAATTTTTTCTAAATCCTCTTGTCTTTTTTGCTCTTGTTAACAATTCTTGATTTATTTGTTTTATACCTCTCAAGCCCAATGATAATGTCTAGGTGTTCCTTCTTGTTTATTTCAAATACTAAGACATAAACATTTTCTCTTGAAACATTTTATACTTCTGCAGCTAGGTAGCACAAGGGAAAGCACAAAAAAAATAAAACTATATAACCTGTAAAATTTAATATAATAAAATTTCATGTTTAATGACTAAAAAGCACTTAAGGATTTCTTGTAGATTAATGTGAGAGCTTCCGGGAAGAACTGCAGGTAAAAAGCATTGGTATCTAAAAAAACCAAAAGCCCTGGCTATGTTGATGATAATATAGTGAAGTCCAAACAGAGTTTGAGTTGGAAGGGACTTGTAAAGTTCATCTCATTGAACCTCCTGACATAAACAGGGACATCTTCAAATAGATCAGGTTGCTCAGAGCCCCTTCCAACTTGATCTTGAATATTCCCAGGAATGGGGTATATACCACCTCTCTGGGCAGCCTGTTTCACCAACCCCATTCTAAAAAATATCCTCCTTATTTCCAGTTTAAATCTCTCCTCTTTTACTTTCAAACATTTATCCCTTATCCTATCACAACAGACCCTATTAAAACATTTATCCCCACTTCTCTTATAAATCCCCTTGTACTTTAAAGGTGGGGTCTAGGTAGGGTGGAAAAGAGGGGTGAAATCACTTCCCTTGACCTGCTGGCCAGACTGTTTTTGATGCATCTCAGGATAAGGTTGGGCTTTCGGGCTGTGAGTGCACATTGCTAGCTCATGTCTAGCTTTGCATCCACCAGTACCCCCAAGTCCTTCCCCTCAGGGCTGCTCTCATACTCCTCAACCCTCAGTGCCTATTGATACAAAGGCATTCCCTGAAACACTTGCCGGGTCTTGCACTTTTTGAACTTCGTAAGTTTAAAATGGCCCCCCTTCTAAAGCTTGTCCAGGTTCCTAGGCATGGTAACTAAACTCGCAGCTGTGTCAACCACACCACTCAGCTTGCCATCTACAAATTTGCTGAAGGTGCACTCAATCCCATGTCATTGATGAAGATAGTAAACACAACTCATGCTGATACTGACCCCTGAGGGGCACCATTTGTTACCAAACTCCATCTGACCATGGACATATTGATACGACCATCCAACTAATTCTTTGTCCACCAAGCGTCCTTCAAATCACTATCTCTCCAATTTAGAGATAAGGATGTTGTGGGGGACAATGCCAAAGTCTCAACGGAAGTCCAGACAGAAAATATCCATAGCTCCTCCACTCTTAGAGACACTGATACAGTATGAACACTGTGTCCTTCAAGAGGACTTATTTCACATCCTCATTCATAGGACTCATATCCTCCCCATTTCACATCCTGAATTTGAACTGCTATTCTATATAAGGCAGATAAAAATGCCTGTATATATATATAAAAGTGCACCTTTTTCCTCTGTGAAGAAGAAAGTATTATCAAAGCTCAGGAAACCTGTGAGGTGATTAAGTATCTCACCAAAGGTCATGCAAGACTCTGTGCTGCCTCTCGAAGTCAGGTACTAAAACCTTTGAGACACAGACAGGATTTAAAGCTTGGCATCTCTCCAGAAAATATTAACAGCACGGTCAGTGTCATTGGTGGCTTTAACTGTCAAGGCCTCCCCGGGACAATGATGAGACCACTGACTTGCTTCGAAGAGGCTGCAAAGTGGCTGCCACCAAACTGAACTTTCCAGCGTTGAAGGGGTGGTATTGCTTTCATATAAATCTCTGCAGTGAGACTTCTGTTGAGCATCTTTAGAAGAAGTGCTGCTAAATTTTGGCTCGCTTTACTACCTGGCAGGAGGCAGATGAAAGAAACTTCTCTTTGTGAAGACGCATTTGAAGGCTATTGTTAGCTAGTGGGCCCTCCTGTCTGTGGCAGGATCTAGCTGCTGTGCTCCCAAACTCTGCTATAATGGATTAACCTTCACTTGTATTTTTTATGCAGTTCCTCCTGGCATGAGATCTTCTTGTAGCTAGAGCTGTAATGGAAAAGGTCTGACAATAGGGTATGTGTGGTCGTATCCCCATTGGCTTTCCACTTAGCGGCCCTCCCTTGAAGGTGCTTGTAGGTCCACATCCTGGAGAGTGAGGGAGGCAAATGACTGTGTCAGTCTTGTATTCTGTTCCAAAAGGTCTGTACACCTATTAAGCCCTTCTCCCACAACCCTTTGTGATATTTGTTGGAATGGTACACTATCTCAGATGCTGTTTGAACATATCCTGGGAAAGGACTATAAGTGGTATTGTGGAGTTCCCTATCTCTGGCATCACAAAGATACGTTTTCAGAAGGTCACAAAATGATGTGTTTGGTTTTTAGGTACAATTTCTTTTTCCCCTGATGTCAACCAAGGCATGCATCTCTTACATCTCATATGGGAGTGGCCCTAATTTAAGTCTTGCAATCAGAGCCCGCATGGCGGAGGCATCTCCCATAGTGCTTCCCCAGTGTGGCAGTTTGGGTATCACCAGAAGCTTTGGTGCTTTTGTGGGCTCTGTTATCACCTTGTACAGTGAAGAGAAAATGCATTCTGAGACAGAAAACCAAATGACATAGAAAAGTCACATTATAGATCCCTTACACCTTATAAATTATTTTCTGGGTTTTGTTCTTAGGCTCTTGCCGTAAGAGGAGATACACCTGGCAGGAAATATCCTTGGACCTTCAAGATAAATGACATTGCATGGCTTGGGTTCCTGGAGCTAAACTTATTTGCTCTCCCTAAAGCAAGGTGGCCTTGTCTGTTCTGCCTGTTTGTAACAATCCTGAACCTTTCACAGTCAAGTGGTTAGTGGTGGTTATGGTGAGTGCTATGGAGCTTTTTTTTAAGGGTAGCTTAGAATCTGCTGTCATTTTAGCGTGAGTGCAAACTGTCACATGAGGAGAGTTATTGTGCCTGACTGGAAAGTTTAGACCAGAAAGACTCAACCCCAGAGAACACAAGAGCCGTGCCATGCTCCCAACCTACCTTCTATCTTCATTCCGGTGATGTGGATGCTCCTGTTTTCTGTGTGGGTGATACACCACTTCCTTCTAGACTGCCTCCCTCTTTCTCCTGTGCTATGGAAATCACCATAACCATCTCTTGTATGACTCTACCTCTGGCTTCACCTAGAAACTTGTCCTGTCTGTAGATAGCCTGCAGCATACA
>WAAB01006301.1:1069-52141 GCA_013389865.1 Piaya cayana | reverse complement strand
AGTTTATTGGAAAAGGGTTGGAGGATGTTGAAAGGCTGTCTGAACCAAAGGAAGTTAAATTTAATTTTCTTCTTTGCTGTTCTTGGAGGGATGTAGGGAAAGGAAAAGGGTTTTTTTTTAATATGATTGGAAGATCGATGAAGTAAACTGATTACTGAAGAAGAAAGCTCGTAAATGCTGGAAGTTGGCAGACACCTGAGTTGGGGTGAAGTCTAGGCCACTGTTCCTACTCGCAGAAAGAAACAAGCCTGCAGGGATGGCTTTAATATAACCAGGAAAGCTGCAGAGCTTTTGAGAAAGATCTTTAAAGCATGTTCTGCTCAGTTACTGTAGAAGATAGCTGAGATCTTGTGGAGATGAGCACTGTATATGACTTTAGATTTCTGTTTGTATTTCAGTAGCGCTCAAAGGTCTTGGGCATGGTGATGAATCTGTTGAGTAGGGAAGTTCTAGCTGCAAAAGTCAGATTTTGTTTCTTTAGTCATGGATTAGGGAATTGAAATAAGGGATCTCTCTGTGGGCTGACATTTCTGTTCATCGTGGCATAGTGCAGTTAATTCTCAGTCACTGAATATTTGCTTTCTGGTTTGTTAACGTTAAAGCAATCCAGCGGTCTGAAAAGAAAGTTCCAGTCACCGCATGGAAACCCACCTCTGAAACGTAAACGTAAGCCATCGATAAACACCTTCAGGAAATGTGCTACTGAAGCTGACATCAAGGAGAAGGGGAGTTCACCTCAAAAATCTTTTCCTAAGAAGCAGCTGACTGGCAACCAAAATGAAAGCCCCAAAAGCAGACCTTTTGTTAAGACGTCCAGCCTGTTTAGGAACAACCCTGATATCCCGGAAATAAACAGGTATTTTAAATAAACAGGAGGGAAAAAAACTCTTTCAGTGCTTTGAAATTCAGTGTCTTGAATTCCTGCCCTTCCTGGGGTAAAGCAGTTGCTTGATATGTGTAGTTTCATTGCTGTTCACATAGAATATGGTTGTACAGGTTTTAACCACACCATGCACTTTGATTTGATTTGTTTCCCCTAACTCAGAAAAGCGGTGCAGCAGGTGCAAGAAAAGGTTTTCACTACAGATTCCTTTAGCCAGTTGGACCTGCATCCGCATCTGGTGAGTGGACTATTTGGGAGTTCAGTGGTTTAGCAAGCTGGGTATTTCACGATGTCCCAGCGGTGGTAGAAAGCTGATTAACTAACGGAAGTGTTTTGAGGAGCTTCTACATCCAGTTGCCCTCGACCAGTAACGCAGAGAATAAATATCAGTTCTTTTTTATCTCTCTAGGTATCCACAATAAACAATGTCCTGAAGATAAGTAGCATGACCAGGTAAACAAATTCATGTAAAGACTTCATACTTCACTACCCCTTAAAGCCAATCATCAGTGATGGTTTCATTATTTGTAATTGGTTTGTGAAGAGCTTTGTACATGTTAAACTGTCCCATTAGTCATAGAATTTGTTGCTTTCAGAATGTGGGATGAAAAATAACTTTTTTTGTTATCGATCTATGAAATCTTTTGCCTGTCTAGTGGCTTTCCCTGTAAGTCCTCTCTACAGATGTAGCTACGAAGCAGAGATGAATGAGTGGAATTTGGGGTAAACAGTTTTGAACCAGTCACTGGACATTAAAACCTTGGGATTCTATGCTATGTCCCATTCATATTTCCTAACCTGTTTTGTTTATTATTCAGTGTTCAGAAGCAAACAATCCCTGTGCTCCTGCAAGGCAAAGATGCTCTAGTGAGATCTCAGACTGGTTCAGGTCAGTATTTCGTTGTCAGTCTCCTTCCCTAGGTTGTATTAAATGGGATCCCAGATACAAATGTAAACCCTCACATTCCTCATGGGAATGACAGACAGAGGTCATGCAAACTTCTGTAATAATGTGATGGTGGGACTGAAAGTTGCTGTGCTCCTGCTGGCTGTTGCACGTGGGCCTAGCTGAGGCTCATCCACATCCAGGAGGCTGGTGGAGCTAAGCAGTGCACACTTGCTGTACAAACTTAAGTACTCACCTTCATTAAACTCTTCCAGACTCTGACCTAAGTTTACAAACGGTGGGATGAGAAATGCTTTAATCTGATGGAGTGCTGTAATTACCACTTTTTTAGTGATGGAAACTTCCAGTTTTCTCCCTTTTATAAAGGTAAAACTCTTGCCTATGGGATTCCACTTGTACAGTCTTTGCAAGGAATGAAATCCAAAATACAGGTAGGTGCAACAGAATTAAATGTATTTTGCTTTTGATATTAAGACTAATAAAAATAAAATCCAGGTCTTGTACTCACCACTGTCTCTTCTTGATACAAAGGTCAAGCAGTCTCTCTTCCTCTTTCTTTGTGCTGCGGCTTCTGTGATCCTCCTGTGCAGCTGAGACACAGATAATACAAGAACCATGTTACACATTCCCCATTTCTTCATGCAGTAGGCTAAATCGTAAATAGGATAAATTATCAAGCTTGGAGAAGGCAGAATGCGGAAGAGGCAATGTTCTGGACATGGGAGAACTGAAAACAAAGGTTACTGCCATGTCTTTAGGAGTAATAAGTTCCTAGTCTTTGAAAAATATGGCAGGGGGGAATACCCCAAACTGTTGTGCACAAACTTGTACTAATACACTTCAGAATTCACCTTGGCAGCTGATAACAACCAGATGTGGAAGTGCTCTGTGTATCAGTGCTACCTTTTTCTCAGTGGACCTCTTGTCTTCTTTGTTTACAGCGCAGCGATGGGCCTTATGCACTCATATTGGTCCCAACAAGAGAGGTAGGTGGCCTTTTCTTCCTTCTGGCTCTGTCTGAATCTGAGTGTTAAACGCAGATTTTTAGTATGTAGATGAGAGTCCTCCAGGGAACTGCCTCAGGAAGCCTTATCTGTCCTTTAGCTCAGATCACGCCCTCACAGGAGTGTTTACTCTCTGGATACACACTGTCTTTTTCTGTACAATGTCGTACCAAAGGAAGAAAGAAGGAATCTCTAAGGTTTCCTTATGCAGTGGCAAAAAATTGTGAAGACTTTCTAGCTCGGGGGGAGAGGCTTGCCTAGTTCACACAGGGGCAGTGAGTAAACCCAATGAAACCAGCTTTGCAAATGTATAGATTTATACAAACGTTTCATTTTTAAAGCCCTTTTTTCCAAATCCATGAGCGAATGCTGAAGTTGATGCTTCTAAGAGCTGGTTTCTCCACTGAACTCTCTTCTGTTTGATTTATATTACTTACAATTGCAAAGGCAATTTCAGAGAAGGGTATCCACCCTTTTTTTTTTGTGCGTGTGTGTCAAATGATAACAACTCCCATGTGGAGAATTGATTGCAGGTATCTAGTTTGGGGCACAATGTTTTGAGCAACCAGCAGTGCAATATCTCAGCTCAGTTCCGTGAAAGGAGAAAGCTCTGAAGCTATTTAAATTTTTACAGCAGCAAACCTACTGCCTCTCTAAGATGCTGCATGAATACTAAGCATGGAGGAAACTGTAAGCTTGCTTTAAGGGCTGCTATTGAGAGTACTTAAGAAGATAATTTGTAATTATAGTTGGTATTTTACTTTGTTGTGAAAGCAATGGCCTTTCTTGGGAGCTTGGCAAGTAATAATGTGTAGTGAATATAGTCAGTGGATTTTCATTTTACTCCTGTAACTAAGCCTTGATCTCATACTTGCACCGTGAATGGGTTGGGGTGGCACAATTCCCTTTCTCAGTCAGCTTCACTGGAAGTAGAAATGACTGTCAGGCAGCACATAAAACCCAACAGCTAAATGCTTCCTGCTGAGCAAACATTTGGATTTGCAGGCTTTGTGCACGTCATCTCTATTTTGCTGACTGGGAAACGGAGAAGTAGGAAGATCCAGTGATGTGATCCACCCTGTGGATCAGGTGAGGGAGTGATGTGCTCTGTCCTGACAGCCAGAAGATAACTAACCTCTGGATTGTGCTTACTTTACATAGTGGTTTTCTTCCACAAATTGCACAGTTTTCCCTCTTCCAGAGGAGCAAAATCTTCTGTGGCTTCAGCATTTTTTCTCCCTGGGGCATTCACCATTGTCAGAAGCCTGCAGAAGTCTGTATTGCCCCAAGAGCTGGCTTGCGGAGCTGAACCAGTACTGAGTTTTTTGAACAGGTCCAGATATGAGAAGGTTTATGCAAGAGAATAAAATAATCTGCAGCTTATAAACCAAAAATTGAGGATGTATGTAGAATTCTGATAACATACGTAGCTAGATGATCTTCCATTTTGAGTTGAAGGGACTTGAAGACCATTTTTGTAGTCCAGGGACTTTTTCAGAGCTCACTTTCTTTTGTTGATTTCCCCAGCTTGCGCTCCAGAGTTTTGATACAATACAGAAACTACTTAAGGTAAGAATTCTGTGTTCTTGTTCCTTGAGCCTCCTGCTGCAAGATGCTGAACAATTTCAATTTGTGTGAATTTGGATGGATATTTAAGGAAATCCAGCATCTGATAAGAAGTGTGGTCCTTAAAGATAAATCTATGTCTTCTAAGTGTGATTTCCCTGTGGCAGGTTTTAAACTGTTAAATGAGTAAGCGATTCATTATGGCACCTCAGTTGCCCATGTTTTCATAAACAAGCATGGCTAATTTTCATAACAGTTTGTTTTCAGAAGTACCTGACATTGTTTGGGTCTGGGTTATGAATAGAAACCCTCACAATGACAAGTACTGTCTTACTGAAACTAATACTAGACAGGTGGGTTTCAGATGGCAGAAGGACTTGGTGAACCGCTTTGCCAATTGAATGGCTGGAGAAATTAGAAGGCTTTTAGAATCATTAAATGATAGTGCTTTCCTTTTAATTGAGGCAGAGTAACTTACCTCGGGGCTGTAAGCTATCTAAATCATTTATCTGCTCCATAGTCCCACTCGCTCTTCTTTTTTTTTTCCTTTGAAATAATAAGGCACTTTCTTAGTCTTTTTAGTGCTGGAATTACCAAGTAAAATTTTGGTGTATCATGCTAAGGTTTAAAGTACTTCAGTCTTCTTCCATAGTAGTTAGAAGTGGTTAATGAGTGGACTTTTGATGTCCTTTAAAGGACAAAGTCTGGATTGACCCCCCCCCGGCCCCCTTCAATATTTTTTTGTTACATGTAGTGTGCAGTTGCATCAAGTTCAGTGTAAACTGTCACAGTGACCCAAAGCAGAAGGTTTAGATGATGGTTGAACTAAGCCTTGGAAGGGCTGGATGACAGGAGGCTGCATTGTAATTGTGTCATTTCTGAGAGAGGAAAAGGCTGGTTGAGCTGCTCTTGATGCAGTAACTCTACGTTGTATGGATCTTGCTTAGAAATCTTCCTTTTTTGAACTTGAGAAAGTAACGCTTTTTGTAGAAACTATTTTGTTGGAGCATTTCTGGCAAGAAGTGACCCATGCAAACTTAAGCCTGTTTACCAGTCGTGGTGCTTTGCAGTACTTACCAGCTGTGCTCGGCTTTTGTTCTGCCTTTCCTCTGGAGCGAGGCGATGGCAGTAGAGTGCTTTGATTATCTCCCCTGTAAATACTGGGCAGTATTGGATTCAATGAAGGGTTGGACCTCATTAAAGTAAGTGGCAAAATCTCCTGCCAGTATTGATGGGACTGACATTTAATATTCACAAACATGGTGACTGCGTGCGCTTAGGTCTGTGTTTGTATATGTAAACTTCATAGGGCCTGTGTTTTTCTTACATTTTCCTAAGCCACAGGACGCTACTGCTTAGAGGCAAGATGAAGAAATAGCTTTGTGGCTTGTCTTTGAACACGTAGGCTACATGGTGGGAAGGAAAAGAACTATTATTATGTGATTGGAAGTGATGCAAAAATTATTGCATTTCTAGCTTTCTAGAGGATGTGGAAATTGGGTTCTGTGGCTGGAACTCAAGGTGCCATTGATATGTAGCTGTGGGTGAGAGAGTGCATATAGACTGTGTCTGTTAGATCAAATGAGACGCTCACTGCTATCAGCTCCAGTCCTTTCTCTTTTTGCCAGGAAACATTGGGTTTGAATTGGGCTCTGTCTGTTCATTAAGAACAATCTATATTGATCTTGGTTTTCCTTTCTGTAGCCGTTTGCCTGGATTGTGCCTGGAGTGCTAATGGGGGGAGAAAAGAGAAAATCGGAAAAAGCCAGGTAGGAAGCCAACTTCTTAAATCGTATCTTGGGTCCTTCTGCTCTACGGCCTGTTTTTATCTGTTACCCTTCCTTAGCCTGCTTTTCTAACTGGGAGAGAGGATTGAGTTGGTAGCAAGCTGTGATCCCTGTGGATCTCACACAGCCACAGTGACGGGGTCAGCAGGAAGTGTTCGCTTCCCCCAGTTGGATCCATTTCTAAAATGCTGATGAGCCTTCTGAGAAAATGATCTCTTGTGTCAGTACTTTTTTTTTCCTCCTCTGACAAACACCTGTATTTGCTTACCATTCAGTGCTGTCTGCAGTATTTGTTATGGAGGAAATTGCTTTCTGGAGAAGAGATTTCCTGGTGTTAAATTTTTTATTTTTTTTCCCCTTTTCAAGAATTGAATTGTAAGCTGGTAATACAAAATGGAATTTTCATTTTGCTGTGTATAAACACACACAAAAAGAAGTTTACTCTTGACAGTAAAGAAAAAAAGTTACTCCTTTACAACATAAAACCTAGCTTTGGTGCTTTAAATTATTTTAATATTATTAATATTTCTTTCAACCCTATCCTTATCACTGAGTTTGCCTCCAGGTATCAGTGATGATCAAGGATAAAATTCAGCTTTCCAAGAAATTTCAGTTTCAATGAATGCAGTAGTACTGTCCCTGTTGGTTTTACTGCAGTCATTTTTCCCTCTGTAGGTTCCAGTTCCTCACTCTGGGTTCCTATTCCAGAGTTCCTGGTAACCTGTATGTTTTATTTTCTTTTCCTTTCTTGTTCTCTAGGGTATTTTTTGGTTTTTTTATTTATACAGGTTACGTAAAGGAATAAATATCCTTATTTCAACTCCTGGTCGCCTGGTTGATCACATCAGGTCCACAGAATGCATTCATTTCCGTCGCACGCAGTGGCTGATTATTGATGAAGCAGACAGGTAAGCTTCATAGAATCACCACCAGGTTGGAAGAGACCCATAAGATCATCGAGTCCAACCATTCCTATCAAACACTAAACCATGTCCCTCAGGACCTCGTCTACTCGTGCCTCCCTAGCGTTTGGGGATGAAAACTAATTATGAGACCCTCTGCATCGACGTTTAATAACTCACTGAATATTTGAAAGAAATAAGAGATCATGCACAGAATTTAAAACCAGTCATGCTCGGTGGCCTCAGCCAAATGCCAGATGTCTGGGATTAGGAAGAAATGGCCCCTTTGGACAGATTATTGTGCAGTTATTCCTTGCCGAGGTTTTTCTCAGTGTCTTCTGACCCTGGCAAGAGTTGAGGATGGAACATGCGAGGTGGGCCAAAGATCTGGTCCACTCTAGCACTTCCTCTATTCCTAACTGGCTCGTTTAGCCTTAAGACTTTGTCCTCATTCCTTCCTACGTCTGCTGGTTTTGTAGGATCCTGGACCTGGGCTTTGAGAAGGATGTGGCTGTGATACTCAATGCTTTAAATGCTGAGAGAGAGACACGTCAGAATGTCCTGCTCTCAGCCACCCTCACAGAAGGTAGGTTATAGACAGAGAATGTCTCCTTTAGCTGGATAATGCACAGGCAGCTGCAAAATAGTTGGCTGAGTCTGATTATGTTGCAGCCCAGTCTGACACCTTGGGAGAAATGGAATAATGCTTATTGATTTCTTTGAGTTTATGACACTTCTCCTTTGTTACTGGAATTTCTGTCAGTGTATATACTTACGTGATCCTGACATACGTGTCTCAAATTCCAGAGTAGAGCCAGTACAGACCTAGTCTTATTAGTTCCTTGCCTGATTTTTGCTGGAATTATGTTAGTTGAGGGGTTTTATGTGAATATATCATCACCCTCCCCAACAGCACTCCAAACTGGACCTCATATGTATTTCATGATTTAGGAGTCACACGGCTGGCTGATATCAGTTTGAATGATCCCGTCAGCATCTCCATAGCAGATGAAACCCAGGAAACGCACAAACCAGCATCGCAGACAGACAGACAAGCCAGTAGTTCAGCAAGCTGTATGGAGCAGGAAAACTTTGCTGTTCCAGAGAAGCTCAAGCAGTATGTCATGATGGTCCCCAGCAAATTGAGGCTTGTCACATTAGCGGCTTTTATCCTTGAGAAGTGCAAGGTGAGGCTCTGTTTGCATCTGTATTTCTCAGTAGCCCTTTACCCTTTCAAACTCCTTTATCGGTTACTCTGTCAAAGGAACCACAAGAGAGCCAACGTGCTGTTTTGTCTTTTGTGCTGACAGTGAGATCCCTGTGCAGCAGGTACTTCAGCTTCTTTTATGGACTTGGTATTTGGTGTTAAATCTTGTGATCGTTTCCCAGATAGGCTTATTTCCAGAAGTGGAAGCCACCTAGATCTTGTAATGATCAGGCAGTTGGGAGAACCCTGTGGAAATGGTCATGTGCAATTTCGTTGTTTTCCTTGCAGTTTGAAAAACACCACAAGATGATCATCTTTTTCTCCAGCTGTGAACAAGTGGAATTCCACTATGAGCTCCTTCTAAAGGTCCTTTCAGGAAGACTGGATTCGGAACAACCTGAATCTGTCTCCTCTGCGCCCTTACAGTTTCTACGACTGCATGGCAACATGGACCAGGAAGTAAGCATTCTTCGAATGTCAGGATATGCGGTTTTGTTCCTTATTCCCTGTGATTTATTATGTGGTTATTTTGGGGAGGAGGGCAGAAGAGAGGACAGAGAGTCATTTCACCTCTAGGGGCCTCACTCTTCCATCTGCTAATGAGAATAAGAATATTGTCCCACTTCTGGAAAGTACCTTGGTTAGCTGTATCTGAAAAGCACAGCTGAAGAGGCAAGAGGTGTTACTTCAGCTGGCTGAGGCGGCCATTCTGTATTCCCAGTGGGTGCACTTAAACCATTTATGTATCCATGGCTCACTCTCGTGCAATCAAGACAGGCTTTTAATACTAAGGAAAACCTCGTCTAAGGCCCTAAACATCAGTGTCCAATAAGCTACTCTCATTAGATGAGGATACAGCAGTTTGGCTTTGGATTTGAAAAATAGTGTCTTGCCAGACTGCTCTTTTCCCTGGATGGAATAATAGCAATGTAACAGTGATGTCCCCAAAACGAGTCTAGTTTTTAGCCAGATAGGCATGGATGATGAGATTGGAACTTGCTACAGAGGGCTGAGAGGAGAGGAGAAGTGTCAAATGAACTGCCAATGCAGTGTTTCTCTCAGTAGCTGGGAAGCCTCCCTTGAAAGTCCAGCCCCTGATCCTGCCTTGGTCTGTGATGGAGAGCGTTACCGCTCTGCTCTGAGCTGCACAGCAGACATGGCAAATGAATAGAGCTCTTCCGATGAAGCAAGAGGTGAAGAGCCATTGTTTTTTCTCGCTCATTCTCATCCTGTGGAGACCAGAAACATGTGCTTTGCTGTCCCTGCAGTCTGGCCTTTCCTCAACCTGCCTGCCTGAGCGAGCGAGCAGGCCTGGTCTGGCCCAACTCTACCCTGACCAGCTGTTAAGCCAACAGAACACCACTAAGTAGCTGGCACCAGGGGAAGGGTTTTGCCTTTTTAGTACCCAGTGTGTAATTAGTGCTTGATGTCTTCAAATTAAGAGCATTAATGGAGCTAAATTGTGGATCCCATATGGTACTGCTGAGCACGGCTGCTGTCATTGTCAACAAGATGCAGCGTGCTCTCTTCTTTAGATTTTGTCAGCAGAGGGTTCAGTGCATTGGCAAGGCCCAAGTTTCTCTTCTTTCCTAGAACAGTATCACTAGCTGAGAGTCAAGTACGTAAGTTTCTTATATATTGTCAGTGTAACAGGACATTCACTTAACTCCTAGCTGGAACTCCAAGGAGGAATGCTTGAAACATGGAAACGACTGTTGTGGAAGGAGAAAGTAAAGGGGATAGAAAGGAAATGGATCTGGTGTTTCTGAGAACAGAAGCAGCTTGAGCGCTGAAACGGAAAAGAGTAAATGAACTCAGAGCGAGGGAGTGCGAGTGTGCAGTTGTTTCCTGTTTTTAGGAGTGTAGGTGGGTAGGTGGTGCTGGCAAGCAAAACCCAAATGCTGCTGATGCCTTTCGGTTGCTATTGCTCAGGGGTTGTCTTGTGTGGCAACAAATGTCATGGTGTAATGTAAGTTGGAGAATCCGTTTCTATTGCTTTTATCAAGAAAAAAAGTAACCCCTGAAATAGTTTAAGTAATTGGAATGTGCTTAGGAAGGTTAGGGGACTGACAAAGCAGGAAGGTGTTAGAGGCAGATGAGGAGCCGGACTGATGGGTTCCTGCAGTTCTGGGGCCCAATGGCACAGAGGCTACTGGCAGGGCAATTTGGAATTGGGGGGCTGGGAGTCTGAGCTCAGCTTAGGATTGGGGGCTGCAGGAGTTCCAGTGGTACAGACCTTGAGGACAAGGCTGGGGAGCACATGCTTCTGGTATTCATGGGAAGGAACAACCTCCATTCCAGCATCAGCAGCCCCATTGGTGGCCCTTGCCAGTATGAGGACTTTTTTTGTGGGAAGGCTGCGGGAGGATGCCCTGGGACCTTTGTGCAGCTTCATATGGGGTCCCGGAGTCCTGCCTACTTGCTGTCTTGTGCAAGGGTTTCTGGCCACGGTCTCATCTCTCCAGCCCTGTTTTCTTGAAGATTTATTCCACGGCCCTTCACGTGAGTAGCTGTGCAGCTGAGCATCCCCAATACTTAATAATTACACGGTGAGTCCAGCAACTCTCTGCATGCCCCATTGGGCACATGATGAGGCTGATCTCTTGTGATGTGACTGTATCGCTGTGTCAACAAAATGGGCTTATCCTACCCATTGTGTGACTGGACAGACAGCAGTGAAGGTGTCCAGCTTTCTCATGCGTTCACAAAAGCCTGTGTTGCTCATAAAGTATGCCAGGGCTTCTGTTGCTGCTGCCTTAATCTTTTGTGGATCTCCTCTCCGTCTGAAACAGTTACTGCTTTTTGGCATACACACGCTGTGCCCCTGAGCAAGCCATGGAGGTGTCAGCTGCTTTGATTTGACCAAATGCTTTCAGGCTTGTCCCAGACACTGTGCCTTTCCTACCTGGCACCACACCTGCACGCCACAGATTTTCTCCGTTTGCAGGAAGAGTCTGACTGGAACTCATAAAGTCACATCCTTTGCTTTTGAAGCAGTAAATGATATAGTGAATGAGGGTTCGTTGTTCAGTTGTTACGTTCACTAATTTGCTTTCTCTTTCAATTGTAATGTGCATAAGTGGTCTTTTCATTTTTATATTTCAATCCTCTAGGAAAGAACAGAGGTCTTCCAGGAGTTCCTAAAATCCAAGACCGGCATCTTACTTTGCACTGTAAGTATCTTAGAGTCCCTTGGAAGCTCCACACTAATGGGCCTGTCTGGTACCTAATGGTAGAACAGAGGACTTGGCACTGAGCTCTAATTCCAGCTCGCTGTCTGACCTTGAGGAAAGTCATCTCCTTTTTCTACACCTCATATGTCAAATTAGGACTGGTGCCCCCTTTGCAAACTGTTACATGATCTTTTCCTGCAAGATACCATATACAGGGAAAGTGTCTCTTATACGGGAAGCCTCAAGTATGGTCTTACATCTGGAAAAATCCATTCATTTGAAACTGGAACCTTGCCTTCTACATGCAGTCAGTAGAGCACAATCCTAATTTGTAGTATGCTCCATAACTGCCAGGTAAATTGGATGTAGTGTAATATTTCCCATCTTAATGACTACCCCAAGGTTAAAACAAAAAACCTGCAGGGATGGAAGGGAAGCCCAACCAGAGAACGCTGTATTAGAAATGTGCATGCTCTGCTGCTCTCCATGCTTTGCCCTTGAAGCTTCCTTCGAGGGTGCTGAGGGAGAAATTCTTGTCCTCAGCTGAAGTTTGCTGGCACCCTTGTGTTGTGGTAGCACCTTCCACTTCTCGTCTCTGACCTGTCGGTGCCACAGCTAGCCTGCTGCAGTGGTGCAGAAGGCTGCACGATTTGCTCTCTAATAGTGGCAGCTGTTGATCTGAAAATGTGTGAATCTTGGCGATTTCTACCCACCGCAAACTTGTAAATTACAGCGATCGGGAGTAATTAGAGCTGAGAAACCCTCTTCAGCTCTGAAATGACTCCTGTTCATGCAGTACGTTATTCTTAAAGGAAACTAGTTGCAATTTTTTTCAGAGAGTGGGGGCTGAGTTTTATCTTTTATACCTGCAGTTCAAACTAGGACTGCCATGTATATAGGAGGATTTAACTTAGCGCTGCCAAATTATCTGTTGCATGACCTGTAAAACTACTGGTTACATGCTGGCCTTGGTCCTGCTTGTGCGTGCAACCTTTCAATGATCTGATCAAGGTCAAAATGCATCTCTGTGATGCATTAATGAACTATAACTTGATTTCCCTGTGTATGGAGGTCTCAAGCGTCTCAACTGAGGAGGCTAACAAAGCTACATCATTCCATGGTGTAGATTAAGTATTCTGAAGATTTAAAAAAGTGTTTGATGAATTCTAAATAATAAGTTGTTCAACTTTGTTGTCCTCCTTGCACGTGCTGTCTGAACCTGAGAAATTTCAGGGAAATATTGTGTTAAGGAAATTTCAGTTTAGAGCTTGGAAAGAGTGAATGCTCAATTTTAGACAAAGAGAAAGCGAAATCATTGCAGTCGCTGGGATATCAGTTCCTGGGTGAGACTGTTTGAAGGGGAAATGCAGCTGCTGGCGGGAAAAGTGCCAGGAAACCAACAGCTGTTGATAACGTAGGAAGAAGAATAAGTTGGATAAAGAAATCCCAGTGGATGGGATCTCCCTCTTGAGACACTGGAGACTACAGGCTCCATACAAGTGGATGTGGAATCGTGATGACAAGGCAAGTGGCCACATGTCAGCTGAGCAGCGATAGTTGTCTGTTTGCTCCTGACCTGTCATAAACGGGAGTAACGTGAATTAACCTAGATTGCCGTGAAGAGAGTAGCGTAAGGCAATGCATTTATCATAACCCTCCTTCGTTTCAGCCTAAGCTACTTTGCATTTACTGCAAGGCAGGGATGCAAATCCTGACAGTTATAGTCGCTGTGGCTCAGCTGGCATGTGGTTAGCACGTTAAGCACAGTGAGTTGGGTGTCCGAGTCCAAAATCTCTCTGTGCTTCAGCTTCCCATCTGTAAAATGGGGATAGTAGCACTGTTCTACCTTACAGAGATGTTGGGAGGACAAATGCATTGAAACCAGGAGGAGGCCTGTTACCACAGTAATGGGGACCATATGGACACCTTAATATAGAGATACACTTTGCACCAGTCCCACATTACAGGTGCCTCCCCAGCACAGATGTCCAAAGGGTGGCCAGGCACTGTGACCACCTCCTGCCTCCGAGGGCATTGCTTTTTCTGATACTTTTCTTCCTCTCAGCAAAAAAAAAAAAAACCCGATTTGCGCAAAGATAGTTCTGTTCTTTTTCACTGCAAAAATCACGTTTCGTGCCCACAAAATGTTGAAACCTGGCTCGCAAAAGAGCAACGTGTATAATTTTGCGTCCTTCCCTTGTCCCTTATGCCATGTTCTCCACCTATCTTTCCGCTCTAGTAAGCAATGGGACCTGCTGTTCCTTTTATTAATTTGCTCTATGTCATATGTATATTAATATAGTCCATAAAATATTTTTGCCAGACAATATAAGCTGGCAGATGATAAAATAAAGAAGGCCTGCGTATCTCAGAGGGTCTCATCCAGTTTTATTTCTCTCTCCTTCACTGAAGTTCTTTGCAGCTTCCTTTGGGATGTGCCTTTTAAACAAGTTCATCTCTTCCAGGGAGAGAGGAAAGATCATTTGGAGATTGTTTGCTGTTTACTCAGTCACGCTAACTCATCTTGCCAGTTTTCTGGCGGCCCCAGCCAAGAGCTTTCGCCTCTGACAGCTTCTGTGCTCTCTCCTTCCTCCTCTGATTACGCAGCCCAATCTGTCACCCTGCCGACGGGGGTCTCTACCCTGCTGATGGCTTTCCACACTCGGCAGTAATGACTTTTGGCAGGCCGGGAAGGCGCGAGAGCTTCTTCCCCAGCTTGGAGAGCCGTTAGGCCCTCTCTGCCTGTTAGCTAAAGCACTTTGTGAGGTTCTTTGGTAAATAAATGAGTCATTTTAATCCAACTGACAGCCTGGCACCTGAGCAAGCTGCCTTCCATCTGTACTTCTAGGCCTCATGTAGGCAGCCAATTGTCAAGCTCAGGGCCTTGAAGACCTCACCATTGAGTGTCTTTCAAAAGCAACTTTAGCAATTTCCTTTGCCCTAATTAGAATGTGTGAGAGGGACTGAGCAAACTGAGGCCCTTGCAGAACTTCTGTGGTTGTGTTGGTTCTGATCTGCAGCAATACGCTTCACTTTCCATGTGGCCTTTCTGCCCCCTTGTCCCCTCGCACCCATCCCTATATACCCTACCACCATGAGCAGAGACTGATAGGGCAAGTTGTTAAAGCAGAAATTTCAGCATTTCTGGCTGTCCTTAGGTGGATTGTGCCGTGATGTGGTGCCGGTCTGTGGCTTGCAGTTGGGATCGGGGCAGGAACGTGGATAGGGCTTCAGGTTATTGTGTTTGCGTGACCTCTGGGTTTTCCCTAAAGTTGCGCTCGTGTAGATTATTCCTCCTTGCTCCTGTGAGATGGTCACTTAATTATCCCTTCTGTTGCCCAGTGAAAGGAATCAGCTGTGACTTTGCTGAGGTGTTGTGTTCTTGGTTTCCCTGTTATTAAGGAACAGTGGTGTGAGGTCATGCATGGAAAAGGGAATGCAGTCTGGGGCAGTGGAAAAGGACGAGTAGTATGTTGGAAATCTGTTGGGCTTCTTGAGAGAGCACTGGCAGCAGGTTAGCGCTTCTGTGCGTGGAATAAATGCAGCTCTAGTAAAACTGGATAATTGTTGCTTCAGCTGCATTCTCCTCCCTGGTAGGGCAACCCACAAGTATTTTTCTAATGATCCTAGAAGCTCATGAGCCCTGCCGGCAGAGGAAAGCAAATCAACTCAAACTTTTTATCTTGATTCTACCTTCTTGCTGTCTAGTAGGGTCTTTGAGGAAAAGGAGCTACAGGAGACGCAGGTGGACTGATACTGAGGAATCTTTGAGAGTTTGCAAAACACTCCAATTACCAGTAAATCCCAAGACACTTCTGAAAGAAAGCCAAGTTAAACCCCAGGAGAGGAGCTGCTGATACGTGTCAGTAGCAGCTGAGTGGAGTTGGTGGCATTGTGAAAGCAGTAGCGAATACAAGGCTGATGATGGGAAAGAGCTGCCTCCTAAAATGTTGTCCCTGGCTACTTATTAAGCTTTCAGTCAACCTTGCTTTGGCAAATGTGCATGAGAACAATGTTGTTTGTGGCAGAAGTTTCCCAGCCAGGGGCAATGAGAAAAGGTATCTTAGAGGAGGCAAAGAATCCTGATGGATGAGAGGGGATGTTCCTGCTCCTGCCATCTACTTCTCCTCCCCGTGTTGTAGGTGCCTGCTCCTGACCATGGGGATGGCTTGGCTAGCCATTTCTTTTGGGTAAACTGACCCTGTCCCAAGGTCAGAGCCCTCTCATCAAGCACAGCCTTTCCTAGACGGCTGGCAGTGAGACAGAATGCAGAATAGGAAAAGACCAAAGACTTGTCAGCGTGGAAGTATGTAACAGAGGCAGCGAAATCGGAATCAGACGTCATCACTCCTGTCTGATCCTGTTGTAGAGTTTATCATCTTGTTATCCTGTAACTGCTGTATGCGTTCCCCGACTTCTCTTGATTTATTTTCTCCATCCTCCTTTAAATGGCTTTTTGTACATCTGTTCATTCCGACTCTGGGAACAAGTCATTTCTTAATGAGTGTGTTGGAGCGAGTGTGTATTATTTCAGAGTGGGCGCTGCGGAAAGTGTCTCCTCTTTTACTGCAGTTGGAGCCACAAAGCAACCTGGCTGGTGCTTATGGGAAGGCCTTTACTGCCAAAACATCAGCTTCCCAGTCTTTTAACGTGTGTGGGAGTAGCATGAAAACACTTCAGTGGGTGGCTGACACATTTTTAGTACATTAAGCTCCTGCTTACGTTCTTAATATATTCGATTTTGCAACCAGCTAAAAGATACATGTGTTCCCAAACATTTCCTAACATAGTTAAATCTGCACACCTGCTCTGCTATTGCGCGCGGTGAATGTAAAATTCAAGGAGTGTGTGAGGACATTACTAATGAATGGAAAATCAAGACTGGAGATTGAAACGTGTTTGTACTCTCTCTCCATTTTTTTGGACAGTATTTAAACTCTCTTTTCTCTTTGAAAGGGTATGGGTTTTGAGCTATCCTGGCTGTGGATAACTAAAGGGTCTCATTCAAGTCCTTCCCCAAGTTGATGGCTTTTCCCACCAGCTGGCACATCAAATAGCGCTCCTGACAGCAGCTTCAGACTCTTTTCTTCAGGGCTGAGTTTAGTTTCTCCAAATCAAAGCCAGACTGGTGAAAATCTGAAGGATAGCTGACATCCCCTCTCCTCAAGCTCTACTTTAGCTTCCTGCAGATCTGGCTAAATTGTTGGTCTTTTCTTGTATGGCCGAGTGACCTGCAGGTCATCTGCTCTTCAACTTCAGACCATTTTCCAGGAAACAGTTAATTAGTTGTAGGTGGTGATCAGCATATCTTTGGATGCTGCGCTCAAGGCCTGGGATCCTTGACTGCATGCTTCATGGCCACGCTCCTTTTCATCATTAGCCACCTGGTTTTAGTATTTAAGCTTGCTGTGGAGGAAGTTATGCTCAGAAACAGAGTCGCCAGCCAGAGATTCAGTTCTGCTTCTCTTAGTGTTTGGAAAGAAGGTTCCTATGAGCAGATCTGTTCTCATCAATGACAAACTGAAGAACTGATGCTATCACTATCATTAAGAAGTTGATTCTCAGATGCAGTGTGAAGGGACTGTAGCAGACTGCTGTAATTCACCACCACTCTCTTGAAATAGGCCTGTTTATATCCTCGAGGCTTTGAGCCATGGTAGTGGAACGCTTTTTATTGCATTAGTCTGTTAACAATATTCCTTGTGTTTTAAACCCTCAACATTATTTCTTGCCTTCAGTCCATCTCTCCCCAAACCAGGTACATAAAATGCCTGCTTGCTCGCCCAGTAGTTTGCTGGCGTAATTGCCATTGCAGAAGAGCCCTTACTTTTGCTGCTGCCTTCAAAACACTTTTACTGAAGTAATTTCCTTATTCATTTTAAAGGATGTTGCAGCACGTGGACTAGACCTGCCTCAAGTGACGTGGATTGTGCAGGTACGTCTGCTGTCTGTGTGTAGATATTCGTGAAGCGCAGTCTTGCTGAGATGAGATCCCTCTCCAGTCCAGGCAGCCTTTCTGCGGTTTACTCTGTGCTGATGCCTACAGGTGTGGGAGACCCACATGTTCCTGACTGCAGGACTGGGACTCAAGGTTTTGCTGGGACGCAGCATTACAATCGTATCTTGGGTGTTCAGTCTGTTTTCCTCTTCAAGAACTCCAGTAGCGTCGGCTGTGTAATAATATACCCCTGGCTTGGGGTAAATGACCTCCATTTGCCTCCCCAGGAAGCCAGGTCTTGTGAAGTACTGGCCGTCTCTCTTGCAGTTCTGTGTTTCTACTTTTCTGCGTTTGCTAGGGAGGCAATTTAAGTGTGATCCTAATGTTAAACATAAGAGCAGCCCAACGGTGTCTGTGCAATGACCTAAGCGTTTCCAGTGAGGCTTTGTTTGGCTGGAGCTGGGTAGCTGCAAGTGTTCACCTTTCAGCAGAGCTGCATAGTTCAAATTGTTCCTGAAAAAATCCCCAGCACTGCTGCATTGCTGTCGACAGAAATATTGTCTTTGAAACAGGTAGAGGCTGAGGGAGATGGATTGAACATTAAAAATAGCAGCCCGCTGTTTCAAAGAGGAAGCTGAGGGTATGAGGCAGATTTCTTTTTTATAAAAGATTTATAATTAAAAAAAAAGGTTAGTTGAATTGAGGAAACACTGAGCCAGAGATTCTTGTGTATCGAGTGACACCTGGGTAAAAAGAACAGGGCACAGAGCCTCAACAAAGCCTTTTAATTTCTACCTCATCCCTTCAGGTAACAAATTGGATTTTAATTTTGTGTTTTTAAGAAAGCAAGCTTGTGTAGCAGCTAGCTAGGTAGAGAAGGATGGGGAAGCGAAGTCTTTAATTCCCAGATCTGTATATTAATATAATTTAACTGAAGATATAGTTGCCAGTGTTAGAACGCAGTGCAAATTACCTAAAGCCCTGGGAGACTTCTGTGTGTCCAGAAGGCGAAATCTCAGCTGTCCTGAGAGCTGTGTCCAAGAGCAAGGACCTGCAGGGAGCAATTAGATTGCTCACAGCATCTTACTCACACCTCTAGCCAGTAGAAACTTTGCCAGAGGGCACAGGTATAAACACTAGAGTGGGCTTTGGTTGTTGGGTTTTTTCCAGTTAAACTGCTGAGGGCTCATTTCTGAGCATGAGGGCTCATTTCTGAGCACTGTCTCTGTGCGTGTTCCTTTTTCCAGGCAGGAGAGGAGTGGGGGAAGAATAGGAGGAGGTTAAAGGGTGGGAAATATGTCACCCGTTATTAGATCTTGCAAATGACTGGGTAGTTTTAATTCCCAGTGAAGTGGATGAGAGTCACCGCTGTATTGGGGGGGGATTTAAGAAATGTGCCTCATAGTTATAGGTGGGGAGGCAGTCGCTACCTGTACCACGCTGCCAAAAGGACTTACTCTCTTCTGTCTTTTAGGTTACTATTAACCAGTAACCAGCTATGATTTGCTTTAATTAAAACAGTTTAGCCTAACTCCACGTTTGAACCTATTGACTTTTCTTCTATGGCTTCTCTCCCAAAAGCAGAACGGGCAGCATCATGTATGGGCAGTCCTGGGCGTTGCTTGCTTTGAGGTCTTTGTGAGATTTTTTTTTTTAAGGGAAGCAAACAGGTTCCTGATATGCCTGCATAGAAATAAAATAGAAAAGGCAAAGAGAGAAGCGAGATGGGAAAGCAGTCCTATTATCTGAAATTTGGCCAATGTGTCACATTCACATGTCAAAAAACTGCTGTGGTTGAGGAGCTGAGTGATGACAATGGGGATGAACCCAACACGCTCTTTATAAACAGGCCAGTGCCCAGGGAGATGCAGCATGTGGGTTTTGCTAAGATCCCTTTTGTTTCAGATGAGTGGGCTGAGTGTCTCGTCTATAATTAACGTGCTGTGTTCTGTTAATTCCTTCCTTCCCTTCTCATGTTCCCTTTTTGAAGTATAACGCTCCGGCTTCACCTGCGGAATACATCCACCGGATCGGGAGGACGGCTCGCATTGGCTGTCACGGGAACAGCCTGCTTGTCCTGGCGCCTTCGGAGGCAGAATATGTCAGCTTGCTGGCTTCTCACAAGATTAAGTGAGTCAGAAACGCGAACAAAAGTTTCAGCTCATCCTTGCTAATTAACCTTCCATGGCACTTTCAGCGGGACTGCGTCTCGTGCAGGTTTTAATAAGAATTTATTAATTCTTGTGATCCAGGACTGGCCCCAGACTAGCAAAAGGAGAAAAGGGAAGTGTGTGAAAATCATCAGCCTGACAGATCGTGTGTGAGTGAATGTGTGTGGTGAGGGGCAGAGAGGAGACGATAGCTGGAGATCCATTGCACTCTGTCGTTATCTCCCTGGCCCTGGGTTCAAATCGTGGCTATGTGAGGATCACAAGTCAAATGAGCCTGTCAGATGCTAACTGGCCATCTGCCTGCGTAGCACCATATTGTCAGAGACTGTGCTTTCTCTTCAGGAGAGATCCGGCAGAGAAATAGCTAGGGAGCTGTGGGTCATATCTGGCAGGTAATTGGCCAGGTTGTGTTGTTTAAGTGGCTTGTGACAGGAATAGTAGAAGCTTTTGCAAGTGATGAGTGCCCAGTTGTGGTCCTGGGAGGCATAGAGGGCATTGGACTCTGCAGACTGAAAGTGGGAGGTGCTTCCAGGCTAATGAGAAAGCATCTCCTACACCAGCTCTACCTCAGATTTGGGACTTAGACTATAAAGAGAGCAAGCCAGGCTGGCTAAGGACCTGCCCAGTGTGCCATCATCTTCCTGATGGCTGATGCATGATGAGGTTTTAGTCCGGCAGTGATCCTTACGTGGGGAAAAAACCCACAAGTCGCTGCTCAGCACCACTAGTCTGGTCTCAAGCCTCCTCAGCTGGATATATGTGATTCCCCTTGCTCCTCGCATTGCTGTCTCTCAGCGTTTCAGCACAGCAGCTGAGTAGAGTCCCTTTAGTGTCGTGCTGGTGTTGACAGAGCCCTGTAAACTCATGCACAAATTAGATCTCTTTTATTTCTTGTGTTTACGTCGGGTGGAGCTACTTGGAGTCGGATTTGGTTTTGCATCCTTGAAACAAACAAATGTTGGCAGTAAATACAGGCTTATTCTAGCCTGTGAGCCATTTAGTGGTCTAACAAAGAGCCATCCATCATCCCAGGTAACTATCTATTAAGCAGACACCAGCAAGACATGGAGGGCTAAGCTGACAGGGTTTTTTTTCATGTAACAAACAGCACTGACATTTAAAGGTGAAATCCCACATAATTGTGAATTTTTAACTCCAGGTGGAAAGTTGTATTTTTCAATTTTATAATATTTTGGGAGTGTTGGAGGAAGGAAGGGGAAATTTCTTCCCTATTTTATTTTCGTTTTAAATGTTAATGCTTTTATCCGATTTTGTTGGTTTTTTAACAAGTTGAAGGAGCAGTGTCACTCAACGCTGGTAATTATATCTGCTGAGGAGACCTGTTGTTGAGGTAGCCACCATTCCTCAGGAATCTGTAGAAGGCTCTGCTGGAGGAACAGAGGGAGGTTTATGTGAATATTTTTTTCCTCTACTCCACAACTCGGTATAGCCAAACAGCTCGGGGGATTGTCTTTTCTTGTTTGTTTGTTTTTCTGTTCTCCGTAAAACGTGCTGCCCTGCAGACGAGGGACTTGCCAGAAAAGGAGCGTAATTTGCCTTCCTTGACCCCCGTCTTCAGATGGAAGAAAACGAGTCTCTAATTGGCATGGGTGGGCGATCCAGCCTGTTCGCAGCCATGTGTCCTCCGCTCTTCCTACACAGGAGCGCATGGTGTGAGAAGGGGCACCAGGATAGAAGAGAGAGCTGATGAATTACAGAGAAGATGCAGGAAGGCAGCTTGAAGCTGAAGGCAGCAAGTGCCATCAGCACAAATTGCCGTTACCCTTCATAAACAGAGCATTATGGTGATAATCCTGACAATTTAATTCAGTGCGAGGGCGAAAGACAGCATGTGTTGGACTGTCACCGATCCTCTTAAGCGCTGATAATTTTTGTTTCTTTATCCTACATCTTTGTGGGGTTTGACTTGGACTGTGCGAGTTAACTGGAGTTTGCATTTTTTAATTTTTAAACCTCTTGGTTTTTGTTGTCAATGAGCGTGTGTTTTGAATTTTGTTTTTATTTAATTTGGTTTTTTCTGTTTTTAAATGAAACTCCCGCTGGGTTTATTGAAATGTAAATACTTCATAAAATATGTATTTCTAAGAAGACAAAGCATGAGATGGGTCCCTGCAGCCTTTGGTTGGTGTAAATGAGCAGTGCTGATTTACGTTGGATGAGGATTTGACCCAGAGTTTCTCTTCAGCCCCTCCACCCACCCCAGCATGCTTGGGAGTAAGTCCAGAAATGTTGAGAGTCGGAAATAATGAGAGCAGACGTGGCTTTGTTCCTGGATGAAAATTCACTTCGGAATTAGGGATGACTGCCTTTGAAATTGGAAATCGCTCGCAATTAATTTTCACCGGTACCTGAAGCCTCTCCTTGGCTTCCACTGTGGAAAGGCAGCATTAGCCTTTGCCAAAACGATCTCACTTTGGCTCTGCTGAGATCAGTAATTCCCCTTGGGGCTCAAGGAAGCCACATGCCTCTCTCCGCGACTTTATTTTCACTCTTTATGTGGCTTGAAGTTGTGGTTCCTCTGCCTACCTGTAAATGCATGTGTGCACGCACATGCACACTCATGTTTTCTGTACGTTTCCTCTTTTTTTTTTTCCTTTAAGGTTAGACTCCAAAATGTTCCGTCTCAGCTCTTAAGCGTACCTAACAGATTTTCCTTCAAAGGGAGGAGGCAGGTAACAGAAGGAAGTCAGTGAGGTTCAGTTTTTTTTCCTTGTGTCTCTTTTAGTTCCTTCAACTGCAATCTAGCAGCGCCCGCCTCGACAGCTATCAGATAATTTCTTTATCTCCTTACGGCAGCCTAACTAATTTATAAAGGAAAACGCATCACCGTGAAGGCACGAGTCGTTTCTCTCCCTTCTCTACGGTTGTGCTTGCCCCCCTCCCCTGCTCTCCTCACACGATGCTCCCCGCTGCGAACTAAGTTCACGTATCTGTTAGGCTGCGAGCTGGCAGCGCGCCAGGCGGGAGGAGGATCGGAGAGGGGGTGACATCTCAGACAAATCAATGTCAGAGGTTTGACGTTTTCATTCATAACGGTGTCAAAGCAGCCTTTGGGGGGGGGCACGGGGAGGTATACTTCTCTCTTGCTTAAGTGGTTGCCATTTATGTTTTAATTTACTGTTATACTTTTCAAAAACAAACAGAGAAACCCTCCGTTGTCTTTTTATGCTTCGTTTCCCTTTCTCCCTCACCGCCCCCCCACCTTTCCCTGCATCCTCTGCAGAGGAATCTGCGACGTCGGGAATCCCAGCTGCATGGTAATGGGGCTTCTCTCCCACGTAGGGTATCTTCAGGCTGCTCGGGCCTGTCCCTCCCAGGCTAGGTGGCTGTTTCTCTGGACCATCTCTTTTCATTTCTTTATGTTGTGGTGGTGAGCTGACTGAGGTTGAAAAGGCCGATTGCAAAAGTAAAGGTATTTGTAGCTTTACCTGGGAAGGACTGGGGAACA
Source organism: Piaya cayana (assembly GCA_013389865.1). Lineage (NCBI taxonomy): Eukaryota > Metazoa > Chordata > Aves > Cuculiformes > Coccyzidae > Piaya > Piaya cayana. Next base: position 29,134 of record WAAB01006301.1, on the reverse strand, counting down.
GGCGAGGGTCACGATATCCTGTTAAACAACAGGGCAAGGATTCATCCGTTCCTTCAAACCAGGTCTTGATCTTTGAGTGAAAATGAAGGGGATATTCTTCTTGTTATACTTTCTTTCTGTATTTTACAAATAGCGATGTTTCCTTTCCAAAACTGCGTGCATCTTTCTGACCTTCTGAGCTTCAGGAGTCCGAGAACCCCAAGGTTTCTCTCTTCCTTAGGCCGATGTAACCACAAATGAACTCCTTGGCTTCCATGCAGTATTTATGATTGATTCTGCTCTTTCCTAGCAATGACCTTTGCCCATTGCTGAAAATTTGGGCTCAGGAACTTCAGGTTTATCATCTGGGTAATTCCCTTGGAATTGGGACCCAGTTTGGATGCAGCTGTAATATTAATGGCCTGGAGCTGCACAGCTGTTCCCGTATCATCACCTGGTGTGTGTGTGCCCCACAAGACAGCGCTAAAGAGGACAAAGAATTCATAGTCTCCTGCAAATGCATCTCTAAGTAGGACCAGTCACTTTAGAAAGAAGCGAGTTTGTAAGCATTTCCAGTATCTGGGCCATAACAGAGCCCAGCAGTGTCTTGCAAGCAGGACTGGGGAATAAATCATCTGGTTGAATCTACAGGAGGAATGTGAGTCGACAGAATGCAAATAAATGCCCAGTGTGAAGCCTGGCTAGAACAGCTGACTGAGTCTCCTGTATTTAAAAAAAGTGCTCTAGGGTCCCCAATGGGCTGGGCTTTGGCTTTACACTTCAAACAAGAGGGGAAGGTGTGTTCTCATAATGGGGAAGGAGATAAAACCATGCATTTGGTGTCAGAGGTGGCTTTTGAAACCGTAAATGAATTGGTGGGTCAGTATGTCCGTCAGGAATTGTGTCTCTGAGCTCTGACCCAAGTGGCGTAGCAAGAAGTTGAAGTGACTGTAAGATCTTGTGGGAAAGAGCAATGATTTGACCAGAAGGAAGGAGGCTGTGGGAGAGTTGGGTTGATAGAAGTTCCTTGGGATCCTGTTGTTACCCTCTGAGCTCGAGTCGCTCTGAGAGGAAGGTGCTGTGACTTCACACAGCTTTAGTTTTAGCTCTTTAGTTTTGGGAGCACGGTTGCTGACATGAATTTAAAAAAAATGTGTGTAAACATCAAAGCACTTTATTCTCTTCCTTTGAATGAGGGTTGAGCAATGTCTCTGATCCCAGAGAATCTGGAAGATGAGTTGGGGGAGATAAGATGTAGGGGAAGCAGAGAGCTCATCTTTCCAGCCTATACGCGTGTGTCTCAGTCCCTCTGTTTCTTACACTAGCACAAGCAGCTGAATGCCGACACCTGCTCCCTGCCCATGGCACCTAATGTACCACAAAGTATTCAACAGTCTCTGAGTTCAAAGTGGTTGTTACAGATCTTACACAGTTATAAAACCAGTTTACAAGAAGCACTCATGTTATGAGCAGCTTCAACTCTGTTTCAAATCTCTTTTAGTGGAAAACAAATGTTTCCAGTTGTGTTGGTGCTTCTCAATGCAAAGGAAGAAAAATTATGAAAACAAAGGAAATACAATTAAAGGCCTAAAAATTTTATTTAATTCGTTACCCTGGCTGAGAACCAAGGAACCTTTCAATGAGCTGAAAGTCCACCCTGAATTATTTTGATGCTCTGTTAGAACTGGAGTTCATAGTGGTGACTTGTAGCGGTGACAGGGTTGTGCATCAAATTGTGTCTCTGTTCCAGAGAAAGTACCAGTTCAGCTGGGGTTGGGATTTTACAGTAGGTGCAATTTTAGGGTTGCTGAGTGAGTATCTACAGTAAAAATTATGTATTTCAGGGGTAAATTCCTAAATTGATTGTCTAAGTCTTCGTCTTTCCATTACTGGCCTGTGGCTCATTACACACTGTATTTGAAAAGTAGGAGAAATGGTAACTTCTGGTCTTTGTTCCTTCAGTGTTTCAGAGATAAAGATGGAGAAGGTGTTATCCAGCCTGATGAAAGATGATCGCTTCAAATTGCCCAGACCAAGAAGCAAGGTGAGTTATTCTGCTTATTTGGGATTGCTCCCAAGTTTAATTTTCTTTTACCAGTTAAACATAAGCATTCTTCCTTTGACTTCCTTCTTTAGTCTTTAATACCTGTGATGTCAGGCAGTGCAAATAATAGTAGAACTGCCCTGTATCGCTGTTGTCCCATCTTTTGAACTGTTGTCCCCAAGAAGCAGTCACTTCTAACTCTTCCGCTAACAGTTTTGTAACAGACAGTAAAGATTTCTGGCCGCAAAAGCTGTGGTTTTTTTCCCCCCCGCAATGTTTCTGTTCTCCTTGGCTTTTCTGCACAAAGATAGAGTTGGAGATCACAAATGACACAGATCTTCTCTGAAGCAATGAAAAAAAATTGTTTGCTGATGTGTTATGTAGAGGATTTTGTTATCTGTTATTACTTGGAGCCTAAACCAAAGCTCAGTGGGTTGACAGGCATCTTTTCATTGACTTCGGCAAGCTTTGGGCCTGCCTTTAAGTTCCTAGTTCAGTCATTTGCAATTGATGTCTTGGGCATTTCTGCATTCTGACACATTAAATCCTCCAAGAACCCTCATTTTGAATGGAAGTAAAGAATGCATCAAGCATGATGCCGTATGCTTTTGGGGTTTTTTTTCTCCTCTTGTTGCTGTTTTGCCTGCTCATTCTTTCTATTGTAGCATGTAAGAGCCTTCTCATTTCCTGCAGGTGATTGTTACGAGCTGTGGTGCTCTTGGTAAACACGCTTTTGAAAGAAGTTCAGTTTTCCTACATGCCCTCTGTTTCACAGAAATACATAGAGCCACATCTGTAGTACAGCTTTATTTAAAGCTCGTTCCCACCACTTCATGTTTTTTTCACTGGAATCACCCTGTAATACCTACACTTAAAATATCTGGAGCAGGCCTAGGATACAACCTCTGAGTTCATTTGACGCGTATGTAGAAGTTTAGCTGTGCTTTGTTGTTGCAGAAATTATTTTAAGTAGTTCTTCCCTGTATAAGTATTTCCCTTTATCTCCCAAATGTTCTTATTGGCAAGTTTAACACTGAACTTCCTTTGGAATGTTTTTCAACAATCACATTTCTGCAGCAGTTGTGCTTCACGTTTGTTGCTGACGTTGGACAGGATATTATCTGTTCTGGGCTTGGGGACAAGTGTTATCTCGTGGAAAGTGGGCAAAAAGGACAACATATTTCCTTTCTAGGAAAATATGATTTAGCTTTTGGAAAGTGGCAGGAGAAGATACGTGCTGAATATTATTCAATGTCAGAACCCAGTGCTTGCAGAGGTTCAAAATCATTGATCCGTTTAGAAAATACTCACCTAAACATCACAGCACCGTTGTATCCTTGTCTTCGGAACAGCCATCTAAAGCTCACAACCCTGTTTGCTACCAGGCCTGATAAAATTGGTGTTCCTACCATGCTTTCAAATTGTTAAATACTCTACACAGCAGAGCACAGGATGTTTTAAACACTCTGCTTTTGACTTTCTCCCTTTCCTTCGAAGAAATACAAACCCAAATCGTATCTGAAAGTGTTTGTTGCTCTGGTTTCTGCTCAGCAGTGCTGCCTGGCTGTGCCCTGCCATGCCAGCTGCCTTACGTAGGTACGTGCACAGAAGGAACTGATTCCTTTCACTTGCAGTCAAAGGTGGGATTGAATTCATCTCTTCCCTCTCCCATCAAAGTGAATGGGATTGTGCTGTTGACTTCACTGGAGCTGAGATGCAGCCGCTCTGGCTGTAGGATGGTCTGAGTCTGCTGCGGGAACTTATAAATACTGAACAACCTGTTTTTATGTGACTCAGAACCTGAAAGCGTTTTGGCTGAGAAACAAGAGTTTCTCTTTATGGAAAGACAAAAGTTATCATTTAATTGGGGGTGGAATTAGAGTAGTGCTGTCAATATCAAGTAGGTTTCTTCAGGAATTATGTGAAAAATACATTAAATGCAATCAGGGATTCATTCTGTTTGTTAGCTGCGTATTTTATTGCTATCGGAGGCTCCATAACTGGTCTGCAGTGCTTTCTCAGAAGCAGCAGGGGCGTGTTTCCAAGTTTTCAGGGGGATTAATCTCTATTAAATTCTGTAAGCACCATAAAGATGGTGCAATATGCTGGGAATGCAGTGGGACATTGCAGAGGACATAGAGTGGCTGAGGACTTGTTATGAGGAGCTGAACCTGATCCGTTTGTGATGTTGCCATTCTAGAGGGTGTTAGCTTTGCTTATCAACTCTCCGTGCATTGAGTCATGTATATATTATAGCCGTGCACACAGAAACCTCATTATAATGCTCTCCGGTTCTCATTGCCTCAACTGAAGTCCATTATAAGCACCACGTTGGAACATGTATTTTTTGGGCTTCTGTGTGTAGTCAGGGAGCAAGCTGAAGTGCCTGTAAAATGTATATTTTATATTTAGGTATATAAAATATATATGTGGCTATGTCTGGGTGTGTGAGTGTTCACCTGCCTACAAAGAGAATAAATTTGATCTTTCAACTTTTATGGAGGGGGCAGGGGGACTGGGTGAGTTCTAGAGGAGGTGTGTGGAGGTTAGTAAGAAGTTGTTATTAAAACAAAATCCTTCATTTTGTTTTGAAGTATAATGGAAGCAGGAGGTGTTACAGCCTGGGTTTTTTGGCTTTTTTTTCTTCCTCCTCTTTTTTTTTTTACTGTTTTAAGAAAGAACTTTCCTACCTCGGTCTAGTTTTATTATGTTTCAATCCCTTCTCCCATTAACATATTCTCCTAGTGAAATCAGAGGCTTTCAGTACTTATCCCAACTTCTCCAGCCTAAAAGCTGCAGTCTTTATAGTCAGAAGTTTCTTTCTTTTGGAAGAAGTGAGTATGCCTCTTCCTGGTGCAGTTGGCATTTAAGGGCATCCCCCTGATGACTTGAACTGGTTAAATGACATTGCAGTCAGGCCCATTTCTTCCTTTAGCTCACAGCTGCTGCTGTTGATCACAGGCAGGATGATGGAGGTCAGGGATTGGCCAGAATAGGCTCTTACACGAAGGAAAAATGGGGCAGAAAAAGTTCTTCTCTCTCTCTCTTTCTCCATAATGGCAGTGGTGCTTGTTCCTTAACAGATGTAACAAATCCATCTCAATGGAGAGTAGATCAAGCAAACCTCTAGGGTTGGCTTTTATCTTTTGGGCCTTGGAAAAATGTGTAAGGTCTCAAATTAATTGTCCTCTTCATCCGTACCAGGATGCGAACAGGATTAAAGCTTCCTTGTGTGAGTAAAGCATATGGGATGGCTTCCCATGCCCTTCCAGTAGCACCGTTCCATTTCATCTGTCCAGACGCTCACATGGTGTGCAGGTTTCATTTTCACAGTTTGGCTCTGAGTCAGTTTTAAATTTAGATTTATTTTTTTATTATCATAGATTTTTTTTTTTAGATGAACCTNTTTTTTTTTTTTCATTTATTTCTCTTGGACTGACCTCACACTTTGGAAATTATGCGCCTAGTTTTTTTATCCCCAGTTTTTGTCTTACTTTTTTTTTTTTCCCCCTAGCACCAGGAAGAAGAGATGCCTCATTTTGAAACCTAAAGGGGGGAATAAGAAAAGTCCTTTGTAATATATTGCCATATTATCACTAAATCCCCTGACAGTTGTGACACAGAAGCAAGTCACCTGTCACTTAAGCTTGAGGTCTCTTTAATTTTCTCCTGGAATTCGCACCAGGCTGTCTTTAATTTGAGGCCTTTATTGGAATTCTGAAACCTTTCTGCCTCCCCAGTGCTCAGATCTATTCTGAGTGCTGTTACAGAATGTATACAATAACCAACAGAGGGATTCAGAGGGGGCTGAAGCACTGTTTATTTAACACTCTGGAGGGATTTTCGTGCTTATTCGGTCCTGGCTACCCAGCTTTCAATATCGCTTTGACAACCGTTATGCCCTTCTCATTAATTTTAAACAGTTAAAACACAGGAAAAAGAGAAAAAGTTTTCATTATTAAAGTGCTTTACTTTTTAATAACAGAGGATTCTGTCCGCCAGGGGAAAGGGCAAACCTCACTAATTTCACATTCATATTAAAAAACGCTGGGAAGGTGACACTTTGTGCTGCCAGGCGGCTTAACAAAAGAAAAGTGATGGGGGCTTGGAGGAGCAGGCGGGGGGGAGAAAGTTTTATGTTTCACGTCAATGGAAACTTGTTAGTCACAGCGACGAGTGTCCACTTTGGGGAGGCAGCTCCTCTTGTAGTTTATTAAACCTCTGCAAAGGCCCCTCGACTGGAAGCTGTCTCAGCTGATTAATGAAGTCAGACTTAAAGGTGTCTGTGAAACAGGCTGGATTGTGAGTCTCTCAAGCACATTGAGAGCCAGATAGCAGGGACCAGAAATCTGGGAGACTCTTCATGGAGCCTTAAAATACCCACTGTGGTCTCTTATAGATGGACAGTTGGTCCAGGCAGCGAGTGGGCAAGAACTCCAGTCCCTGTGTGCTCTTGCTTCATTGAAGGGCAACCCAGTGGCTGGAAGCTGTGAGGTCCTGAGTTCAAAAGAGGGCACTGTGCAAGGAATTTAGACTATTCAGGTGCTGTCTGTGGAAGATTTGCTGTCAGGCTGGAGAGTGGCAGATCTGGGTCACCAAAATGTTCTGTGTAGGGTGCCAGCAGTGTTGCCTTGGCTTCCGTGATTGCCAAGGTTCGCCGTGCCAGTGTGATGTGGTTCTCCTGGACTGGCAGCAGTGCAGAGGTGATGCTTGCAGCTGCAGGAGAAGGAGGGTTATGCAGCATTAGCATGCAAATCTACCAGAGAGGAACAACAGGATTGTTGCCTTGGCATAGGCCTAGTGCAGAGCCTGGGAGCTGGATGTTTGTTTTCAGCCAGCCCTGGTCAGATGAGCAGGTTGACCAGTATCAAGTTTTACTGCCTTGGATCTGGCACTCTTAGACTTGGACGCCGGTTCCTGTCTGAGTAGCTTTTGAGAACTGTGACCTTTTCCTGGGAGAGGTTCACATCCGTGGATGCTTGGCTTCGCACTTTGCTGTCAGATTTTCATCAAAAACTCTCTTGTTTTCTTGTCCACATTTCCATTCTCTGCCTGGGTACGTGAGAGAGAGAGCCAACCTCTCTTCTCCCAGTCACAGCTTGCTCCCAGGAATGTTTGTGTTCCATTTCCTGAACTGCATCCTACAGTCAGGTCCTGGGAAAGCTTGAGAACATGTGAAATTACACCTTTGGTCTAAGGAAGTTTCTTCTGTCGTGCCTTTGGTGCAAGGGGCTTCTCTTATCCTAGAGGAACTATGTGATGGCAGTTAGATTGAGTCTGACTTGTTGGCAGTGAGAGGACTTCATGTAGGTATCACTAGTGAGTTCACTTAGTCCACAGGTACTGAGTTGGGTCCGTTCTCTGGAGCTCAGGGTAGCTGTAGACCTGCCCCACGAACCCACATATTTTGGGGAACCCTACAAGGGAACTTGCAGCACCAGCCTAAAACTCTTAAGGTAGAGCCTGGGGGGAGTCGTTCCAAGTGACTCCAGTGGAAACAAGCAGTGGTGTCTGGCCTGTAGAATCTGAAAAAGAAAAAAAGAACGTGAAAGTAAAGGGGAAAAAAAGTGTGTGATAGATGTTAGAAAACACAAAATTAAAACTGATTTGCTCTCCTCGCCACACAGCGCTCACTGGCTGCTTTAAGATCTTTATCTGTATCTTTTTCCTCTAGTAATATTGAGAGGATTACCTTTGTTGGCCCCTGGGTGGTTACTGTGTGATTTTACTGTTATTAAATCTATTGTAAACTGCTTCATTATTCCTGACTCAAATTCTCTCTTTCCTCTAATACTCCCATCGCCCTTGTAGAAATCCAGTGGCAGGGACCCTCAGGAAGTCCGGGAGCGAGCCACCGTCTTGCAGACAAAATTTGAGAATTACGTTCACTCCAGCGAGGGGACCGTCCGGTGGGCCAAGAAAGGTCAGTGTGCTGCTTTTTTGTTTGTTCCAGAAAGGCTCAGAACCTGCCAAGGTTTTCTTCTGGGGCAGAGCTTCAGGGAAAAGGCCTGGAAGAAACATTTTGGGACCGTCGGGCTCTGTAGGGGGTTGAGATGGGTCCAGAAGGCTTTGTGATGATATTAAATGTTAATTTCTTGCATTGCCATATTATGTGCAAATGAGGTTTAATCTTGGCTTCCGATAGGATTCACATCCGAGGGCTCTGACCCAATCACATGAGTGAGCAGATTCTGTGTGTTTTGCTGGGAAGGTCATGGGTGAGCTGCTTAACCACGTCCTGGAGCAATTCCTGCTGGATGCTTTCTGTATGCACCAGGGAATGAATTTTTGAAGCCTATAAGACAGGGTGCCTTGGGAGCAACTCATAACAGGCAAGGATCTCAGACTGGAGGTGGTTGTTTGGGCTGGGAGAAAAATGAGAGAGAGGCAAACTACTTAAAAAGGCAGGAGGAGAAAATGGGATGTATTTAACAATAGTTGTTGGGATTTGACTTCCCGTCTTTGCCAAGCAGGACCCACAGCAGTTGTCACTGAGCAGTACAAGAAAGTCTTCCCTTCTGCTTCTCAGTTTTGAAAATTGAGAGGAAGGTGGATTTGGAGGAAAGGTAAAAAACTCGCCATGGATGTGGTAGGCAAACAAACGCTAAGCAGTCTCCAGAGGGGAGCCAAAAAGTTTTTGCAGTGTAGGCACCCCTCTTTTGTGTTCTGTTCTGGTGCCCAGTGAGGCTGATCTGGGTGCGCCTGAAAACCGAGTAGCTGTTGTAAAGGCAGTGCAGGAAGTCGAGCCCCAAAGGTCCCCGACAATTACTTGGAATTTGGTAATAAATATTAAAACAAGCCCACAAAATGCAAACTCTTTATGCAAGAAGACTAACCTGTTCTTGCTCACAATGCACAGGACTAGAGCCTTGTCCCCTTTTCTGAATCTCCTCTTCCCACAGGTCTCACTTCCTGATCATTTTCACCTCATTTGTCACTGATCAGAGTCAAATCCTGCTGTCAGAGCTTGAGCAGAAGTCCTGTTGATTTCAGTTCTGCAGTGTTTCCAGTTAGGTTTGTATGAGTGGGTCCTGATGAGATGAGTGTCTTAGAAACACTTCTCTTCACTATCATGTACACCTGCTGTATGCATGTGCATACAGGGGTGGTGCTAGTGCACATACCAAAGGATCCAAAAACAGATGGGGAAATTGGCCTTGGAGCTGTAGTGTCATCATAGAAAAGGAGGGATGTTCTCAGAACAGTAGTTCAGCATTAAAATAGTTTATAATCGTGGGAAGTGACTGTTGTCAAAGGTGCCGTTTTATTCTGAACGTTGAACTGACTTGTTCGCTGATGACATAGCAGAATGAGTAGAGCTTGTGCTGTTATTACCTGTGTACCCCAGGTTGTTCTGCATTCTTTTAATTATGCATGGCCATATTGATGGGCAAGGTATTCAAAATGCTTCTGTTTCCCTCCCTGCTCTGCCCCTGCCACTGCTTGTCACTCCACTGATTCTCTCACACCTCCCTGGTAGTTGCAGTGCTGATTTTTTTTCCTCAGGGTTCCAAAACACCTCTCTCCTGCAGTGGAAACTGTTAGAGGTTTGCTACGCAGGCAGCTGGCTTGCACCCATTGTCAGGTGTGTTGTGCTACTTGGCCTGCTGTCATTACTTTTACAGCTGCACTTTTAAGTCCGCAGTCTCAAAGCATGTGACTAATGATCAAATCCTCGATTCTGCATGGATGAGCTCGTTGCTCCCCTGGGATCCCTTATATCCCACGTGAACGTCTAACCTGAAATGACTGTGACGGGGACAACAACTGAATGGCTCTGGTCACTCTTAGCAAAGCTCTGTGGTTCATCTCCGTGCAGCGTATGTCACTGTGCATACCCACACACTTGTTGCTGACCTCAGCACTAACAACTTTTTTTTAGCCACGGACAAGAAGAGATCTATCAGGAAATGCTTAAATGTTGTGCATCCCATTTATCTGGTACAGAAGCTCTCCACCTCTTTTTCCTACTCTATCTACATATGCAAATTTTCCACTGCTGAGTGGCTTCCATAAGCCCCCTCTTCCTCCCCTCTGCGCCAGGCATCATGAATAATTAACATGGCAGCTGGCTTTTGCTTTCATGGCAGACAATCAATTGGAAACTGTGCCAGGGATGCATTTGTTTCTCTCTCTTTTTCTCTTTTTCCCCATTTTCTGACCTAGTCAATGTTAATAAGCAGTGTTTTCACTGCAGCCTGCTTTCAAAAGGCGAGTGGCTCCCTGCCCACTCACCCCCCTGCCTCTCAGTCCCGTGTTTTCCAAACTCAAATCAAATGGTTCAGTGAAGGTGCTGCCCTTCAAACTTGATTGACTGATCAGCAGTGAAATGGGTGGGAGGAGGGGTACGGCTGGGCCCCACTACCTGAAAGATGAATTTCATGAAGTGTGGAGCTTCTTTTTGGAAACAGAATTCTCATCCAAAGGGTTGCATGGTGAAAAGTGGTCCGTTTTGGAGCTGTGGGGGAAGAGAAAGCTCAGGAGCTGATCCTTTGTGCTGCCTGGGTTACAGAAAGGGTAAGGAAGAAAACCTTGCTTTTCTCCTCTATTTCCTGATTTTATAGCAATAGTTGAGCATCTTTCTCATCCTTTTTGCCCTCGTCACCCATATGTTGAGAGGAACAGCAGAGTTACAGGAACCCAGTGCTGTGGCATGATGCTTGAATCCATGGTGGTTTTCATAGACTCATAGAATGGTTTGGGTTGGAAGGGACCTTGAAGATCATCCAGTTCCAAACCCCCTGCCATGGGCAGGGACACCTCCCGCTGGATCAGGTTGTTCAAAGCCCCAGCTAACCTGGCCGTGAACACATCCAGGGCAGGGATGGGGCAACCTGGGCCTCACCAGGTTGAGTGAAGAATTCTTCCTAGTGAAGAATTTCCTAATACCCAATATAAATCTCCCATCTTTCAGTTTGAAGCCATCCTCCCTCATCTTATCACTACAGGCCCTTGTAAAAAGTACCCCTGTCAGCTTTCCTGTAGGCCGTCTTTCAGTACTGGAAGCTGCTCTAAGGTCTTCCTGGAGCCTTCTCAGGCTGAACAACTCTGACTCTAAGCCTGTCCTCATATGGGAGGTGCTCCAACCCCTCATATCAATCTAAATCCACATTCTTACACGAGTACAAGTCTGAATCCCACCCCAGGCCAGCATACGTTGCCTTAGACTCATACTGGTGTGGCAAAAGCTGCTGTGTGGCAATTTGCTTCTGTGGCATTAAGATGAGGTATCCTTTATGTGAATTATGGCCTGAGCACCGTTACCAGTCTTCTTGGGTTGTTTTCATGAAGCTCTTATCTCTTTGATCACAAAATTATAAAAGAATTTCAACTTGGAAAAAAATTAGCTTTTAATATAATTGCACATAAGAGCTAGAAGATGTGACTCTGGCAACACTGAGAGGTATGAAGACCTGATAGTGAAGATTTAAGAGAGAATCACACCTGCAGAGGTCTTCATTTGAATCTCTTGGGTGCTGTAATGAACATTAGCTGCTCTGAACTCATCAGAAGTAAGGCAGTTGTGTGAGATGAGGTTTGTATCTGCTGGTTTGGCAGGGCTGTTAGTTGAGCTTCGGGTTAGTGTCTTACACCTCTCCCTGGTTTTACGTGCTCTGTCTCAGGACTGGCTTGTCAGGATATTGGGAAGAGAAGGGCCTTTGACTCCTTGATTTTCTAATTGATCAAGGGACTTAGTACCTGCAGCCTTTTCCACCTCAAGAAGTGTGGGGGGTGATCTCAGCCTTCATAATAACAATGTCTTTAGTATCAACCATATCAAATGCTGCAGGAAACGCAGCCATATTAGCTCCAACAGGACCAAATTCTGAGCAGGAGCAAGTTTATATTGCTCCTTTTGAAGAGTTACACCTTCTCATAGCAGGTGAATTTGACCAATAACTTCATGGGAAAAAAAGCAGTAGAATATTGTTTGGGAGAGCATTTGAGCTGGTTTGCGAGCCCTCAGAAGGATGACCTTCAAATGAGACACTGAGACAAGGCATTTGGAATTTAGCACTCTCTTTTTTGGGAAAATACAGGTCCCTTAATGCTCAGATGCCTCTGAAAGAGCAGCATTGTGAAATTGGGAAGAAAGTGCAAAAAAAAAAACCTCAATCTTTTCTTCTTATCGATTGGGAAAAGGAGTTCGCTTTACTCAGTAAACAGAGCTTTGATGGATTCCCTGGGTCCTTCCAGGAGCTGATCTGCTAAAATGACATTTTTATTACTGTTCATAAACTCCAATCTCTGGCTGCTTCCAAGAGATTAGACTTAAGCTGTGGGCAAACTTGCTGGTCCGGTGGCTCAACAGGCAAGGGCAGAAGAGGTTAGAGTTTAGAGCTTGCTGCTGTCGGGGCTTGAAGGAGAGAGGAAGATGTGGGAGGTGGTTGGACTGAGGGCTGGGGGGACACAGCGGAGTTAGCAAGCAGGGGAGAGCAGCAGGGGATTGAAGGGAAGCAATTTCTGAGCTGTAGAGTTTCCTTACAGAAAGTCCCCTCTATTCCCCATAGTAGAGAGGACACCCTGGGTGTAGTTAACGTTCCGGGTATGAGGGGGAGCAGTGGCAGTGTTCATATTAGTGGATGATCGTCTTTAGAGCAATGAGCCCTGAGGGAAGGGCATTACGGGAATATAAAGATGTGAAGGGAAATTTGCACACAATTCTATTATTTTTCCCTTTTGAGAAAGTGAGCTCTGTTCTCAGCATGATGATGAGTCGGGAAATCCAGCTGGCTCTCCGATATTTATAAGGGACTAGCTAGTAACTGGAGAAAAATGTGTGGACTACTGGGACTGTAATATCAAAGGAGTCTTTCTATGCTATCCACACGCTTCTCTCTCCTGCTCTTCATCCCTCTATCCGTGTTCTCTCTCTCCTTATCTGCTACCCTATGGTATCAACAACTCTTCTGTAGAGGTGTGCTACAGACATCACCCTTTTGAGCAGAAGGGGCTTTCTTGCAGGAGGCAAACCTAATGCAACTTAATGTCGCTTTATTTCAGTTCCTGATGCTTCTCCTCCACTTAACTCCTCCTTTTGGGATTGTACTGGTACTACACAACCTTCACAGGTTTTTTAACAACCTTTTTCTCCCAGCTGCTGACCAGAAGGTATCCCAAAGGACAAGACCAGTGTCCTTTCAGCTGGAACAGCTGAATCTTTCAAGCATGTGTGTATATATACATATAAAAATGCAGTAGCAAACAGAATTTACTTTTATCGTTTTGTTGGTTTTTTTTTTCTCCCTCCTCAGCACTGCAGTCTTTCCTTTGTGCGTATACCACCTACCCCAAGAACCTCAAGCATATCTTCCACATCAAAACTCTCCATCTTGGTCATGTGGCCAAGAGCTTTGGCCTGAGGGACGCCCCCCAGAACCTGACTGCTCTTCCAGCTACAGGCTCAAAGAAGAAAACCAAGCCAAGACCAAAAAGGTAAGCAAACTTGATATTCCTGAGCCAAGAAACACTGTATGACAAACCATGATGTGGTTTGCTCCTCAAGGTGGTTGTGCTTCCTCCAGGAATCGAGTGGTTTGGGCTGGAAGAGACCTTCAAAGATCATCCAGTTTCACCTCCTCTTCCATAGGCAGGTCATGTGTGATTGTTCCTTAGAGGCTAAATCACACTGAGCCGTTGGCTTAGGTTGTGTTGCTCTCTGAGCTGTTGTTTCATTCATGGTTGGACTTGATCCAATGGGTCTTTTCCAACCTGGTGATTCTACGATTCTATGATTCCCCTTTTTCTACAGGCTTTGGAAAGCCCAAAACCAACTTGGATGAACATTTGAGTGGGATTTCAGTTTAAAAAAAAAAAACAAAACCCAGCAAACAAAATGAAACACCTCACTTTGTAGTTCGATTACCGATAAGATGCTGTGTTTGAAAGAAGCTGCTCAGTGCAGAGGTGCACCTGTATAAACCAGCCTGAGTTTTACTGCAGCCTTTCCATTTTCTGAGCACTTGAAAACCATCACATTCTAAGAGTCTCACAAGCAGAAACAGTCTAATATTTATCTATACTTCACTTGAGAGCTGCCTTGGAGGATGAGGAGAAGTATAGGCAGTATTCCAGAGTGAAGCAGGAGACTTCCCATGTATTGGAGTGATTCTCTTCTTGTGCAGGTGCTGGTTGCTAGAACTGCAGCAGCAATCCTGTTGTCATGGCCAAGCATAGGAGAATCTGCCATATTTTTTACCTTTCACATCCCCACTTCCAGTCCTGCAGAGAGCTATGGTGCTTGGCTCAGGATCATCTGCGGTAGCAACTCTTTGTCCTCATCATTGTCTCACAGGTACATCTGTGCTCATAAATACGCGCTGTTGATGTAGAGCATGGGATGATAAAAGCATCGAGAAAGTAGCAGAGAAATCAGTGTTTTCACTTCTCAAATTCGAAACTTGGACTGCTTATTCTTCTCCCTAGGAAGATATTAGCTTAGTACAGTACCTGAAGGAAAAGGGAGGCCTACAGTATAGTTTTGAGTTATTAATCATATCATTGACTGCAGCTAAATAAGGACAAGCCCAAATCAAAAGGCAGATCTGTTCATAGAAGTGATCCTTTTACAAACCTGTGCTCTGCTGCCTGTAGATTTAAGCAGTTCTGGCAAAAGCATTTCTGCAAAATCAAGTGGGATTTATCCCAGGAAGAGTCTGTAGCAAGCGTAGAGCTACAGCCCTGTCCCCTTTGGTGTGTGGACAGGGCTGTTCCCAGGTACCCCTTTCCTGTTTAAGGAATTTGAGACTCTTCTGATGCTTCTGGAGAAGCAGAGCCCTGAATCCTCTTCTCTGCTTTGAAACAGAGCTGACGGTGCTCAGTACATCTGATCATAGCTACTTGGAGTTGGTTCCACAGGAGAGAATATCCTCCCTTTTGAGATTACAATATTAAGGTCTCACAGTCATCCCTAGCACAACAGCAGAATACGCACCTCTGCCTTGCCAGTAAAATCACTGCAATATTTCAAAGGAGGAGAATCCTTTTCCTTTTAGCAGCGTCAGTTGTGACTCTTCCTATGTAATTGTTGCTGCAGACTCCGTTAGCTTTGCAATTAAAGCACTAAGCCACTAATTGTTCCTGGGCTGGTGACATCTCTTGCACATGTACATATATTGGGGGGGGGGGGGAAATGAAAGAGGAAAGGATTTTAAAACAAAAAGTTAGAGACTGCATTGTCCTGCTTTGAGCAGCCACCAGGGACAGGCCACTGATCTGCCTCCTGCTTCAGCTGACCCTCGCCAGCAGATGGGCAACAGGATGGGAATGCCCCTGTGAGCAGGGGATTTAAGGGAGCTTTATTTCAGGAAGAATAGCCTGATTAGCCGATAAAGAGCATGTAAGATGGTATGGGGTGGGCTTTGATGTCTTGCTGGCCCAGCAGGGTGTCAAGCTATGACTGACAGTAGCGTGTCACAGGATTACTTGGCCTGCAACAATGCCTCTCTCTGTTCATATGATGTTGCTATTCTGTTAAAGCTACTTTTTCCCTTGTTATGAACCTCTTTTAGACAGTGTTCCTCCTCCTCAAGCCTTCATCCTATTATAGTACAGACAAGGTCAAGATACAGTAGGTAGTTTATGCACAGGACGCATGGGGTTGGGGGGATGTGGAGGTGTTAGAACAAATGGTCTGAGAGCCATTTGAAAGCTCATTTGCACGTGGATCATATAATTGCAGCTCAGGGAAAGTGGACAGACTTTGCACAGGTTTGTCATGGCTCAAGCTCCAGATTTCAAATCCAGGAGCATCTGGAAAGTGAAGACCCTGCAGAAATAGCCAAAGTTGTGACATGCAACAATTGTTCTTGCCTGCAAAACTTGCTTCTAATCAGCTCTCTCTCTGTGTGCTTAAAAAAAAAAAAAAAAAAAGAGAGAGACACTGTATTAGTATTTATGGGATAGTTTAGAGAAAATGAATACAGATTCAAATTCAGTCTCCTCTAGCATAAATTCAGGGTAGTGCTGTTAACTTCCAGCAAACTGCTTTTGATTTCACAGACAAGGCAGAAAGCAGAAGTTAGGCTGCCAGTTAGAAGACAAATGGTTTTTAATTGTAAAACGCAAGCCTTGAAATTATAACAGCGTAGTCACAGAGCAATCTTTTTAATTATATTTCTCATGTGATACCTTGAGTGTTGGTTGTCGCATTACGCATTGTCTCCAAACATCCGATACTTGGTTTTGATCAGCCTGCTCACTAAAGCCTCGTCTCTCAGCACCTGCCCAGAGAATAAAGAACAGGCGGCCCAGGTTGGAATGAGGTAAAAGCAATCATTAAATGTTTCTCTAAAGAGGACAGGAAAGAAAAAATATTTCTTTTGAAGTCTCATTTTGTGCTTAGTGCCTCCTTCAAGAGTTGGCTTGGGGAAGGTGAGACAGGAAGGCAGAGCAGCCAGGTGTGTGGGTTCAGCGCTGAGGTGTGGAAGCAGCCCTCTCCTCCTGAAAGCACCTGTAAAATTTCTCTGTGTGTTTTTCAAACCTTGTGCAAACCACCTGTCCGCTTAGCTGCAGCGATACTTGCAAAACTCAATCTTGAGATGGAAAAATATTTCCTTGAGATGTTTTTCAAAGATGCAAAGCTGTATGCAGGTGAGGGATGAGCACACGAACCAGATACTATGTATTAAGTTACAGTACATGGGCTCACTAAGTGTCTGGGCTCATGCTTTTACTGAAGGGTAGATGCAGGGAAGCCGATCCTGCTTTCGTTGAGGGATTAACTCTCTCGTTCACCACAGAGCAGCAGTACGCACAGAAAGTAACTGACGTGCAGGTAGACATGTTTTTTGAAAGACCTATTTCCATTCCACTAAGTGTTCTTGTGCTTCTCAGTCTTTTACACTTTGGATCAGTGGGGTTTTATGGGATTCTGCGGCCACTGATGGTCTGTTTGCTCCTTTTGAACTCTGGAAGGCTGGTGTACATCCCCAAAGGGGTTTACTATAATGAGGAGTTGCAACTTAATTTGACTTATTTGGGAATTGGAGCCATTACAAAGAAAGAGATGAGTCCTGTAGATTTCATTGCTGCAGGATATCTCTGAGGCCAGAAAGGCTGAATTTACTTATGAGTATCAGGTATATTCATAATTGCTACAGCATGTGCAAAAAGATTTAAGGTGAAAATCCCCTGATGCTTCCGAGTTTAAATCCAAACCTTCACTAAAATGAGATCAAGAAAAAGTGTCCAGAGTGCTTCTGTTTGGAGGCAGTGGTTTTCATCTTTATTGCACTGCCATTGCTCTGAATATGGATATCGCTGTGCCCTTAACGTTTTAGCTGCAAGATTAATTCCTTCTTCAGTGTTTAGTGGTCAGGTGGAATTAAGACTCCTACTGGGAAATATACCTTGTGACCCCATCTGTGCTTTGTATGGTGAGGGCAGCAGTGTCCTTCGGGTGAAAGCTTGTAGCCTTTTACGTCTCTCCTGCCTCGTATGCATGATTCCACCTTTGAATGTCTTGGCATTGATAATTTTGGAAAGACTAATAATTCTATTGAAGGGGTTTGCGAATTGAGGCTGCAGCTGGGTCTCCCTGCACAGCAATTGTGTAATCATTAGAAGCGCTTTGCCTGCCAGTTTTTTGCTTGCCATTTACAGCTTTGCTAATACCATTTAATTAGTCAAAATGCACGTTTGGAATTCTGCCCATTAGGAATTTCACTTGGTTTGGGCAGCGTGTTCTAGAAAACCAGACTGGAGCTCAGGTAAGAGCATGCATTCATGCACTGGAGCGCAAACAGATCCAAAGATTAGAGAGAGATGCGGCTACTGTGAGAGGAAACATCACCATCGCCCTTCCTGAAAGGAGTTCAGGGACACAGATGAATCCTGCTTACCATATCACCATGTTATAAAGAAGTCCTATCATGAAATTAAAGTTTTTTTAACTGTAAAAAGCCATCTGATTGTTATCTGCACACAGCAATGCCCTTATTACTGTCCTGTTCTACCACAGCCACAGCACAGACCCTTTGCTGCATCCTTGAGTGAGCTAGTAGGGCTTGCACATGGAGCTGGAAAACATTTGTGCTGCTTGGCGTGCACCAAAAAATGATCAGCTCTTTCTGTTGAAATATATTGTGTCCCATAGGATAAGAAAGAGCCTGACAGAGGCAAGAATCCTGGGAGGTTCCCAGCCTCCCAGTGGTGCTTTCATCCTTTCTCCATGGGGTGAAGACCAAGGGACGTCAGTGAAAGTGAAGCTGTGGGGTTTTGTCTCTTTCTGTGTAGCCTTTAGTAGGTGTAAGGTGGGCTTTACTGTTCAGAATGTCTTGGCATGAAGACTGCTCTGCTTTAACTGTGCTGGAACAGCACTTGATGCTCAAAGTGACTGGGTAATAATTTTCCTTGATCTCCTCAAGCTTGTGTTTGTGTCAGCTGAGAACAGAGTTCCTGGGCCATCTGTTGACTTGTCGAGAGCAGTGTAGGATTGCTGATGAATTTCTTGCCCCTACCCCACAAAACGCAACACCAGAGAACCCAACCCAAACAGGGTTGCGTTGGCTACAGATGCTTCGTCCAACAGTATGAGCAGAAAAAGCAGGTGTTGCAGCAGCCTTGGCCCAGAGGTAACCCAGCTCTGCTGGCAAAGTTTCAAAGAGCCATTGGAGATGCTGTCAGGCAGATTGATAGCGCGGTCCACGTTGAAATGCTCTCTGATAAATGAAACGGCTTGCTCCTGTCTCCTCCAAAGACACACCATGAGTTCTGGGTCTGTGCATCAGAACTTGATGCTCCTTCCTCAGCTGGAGCAATCTGGGCACCTTTGGTTGCTGTGGACGCTGTGAGTTGGTTAAAAGGTCACTGCATGTGCTGCACTGCATTGCACCAGCCCCTCACACAGCTCAGGACAAAGGAGCGGACAGCAGTGCCAACCATGTTGTAGGAGACTTCTCTAAGAGTGAGCTTGCTCACTGTTTAAGTAAAAAGACTAGTAGAGGCATCTTCTGAGCCATCAAATGATGTCCAAGAAGCTGTGCATGTACGTAAACTGTTACTCTGGCATATAGGCATTTTTGGCTTGGAGATGAGCTTGTGATTCCGTTTTCTGAGGAAGCAGATGTGTCAATGAAATGCTGGTATTGGAATTCTGGAATGAAAATGAAAAATGGGGTCAGATTTTCCTTACCCTTTTCACTCGGTCTTTTCAAGCCTGAATGTTTGAGAGTCTCCACATCCAGGATCATGGTTTGCGTATTGAAACAAATTCAGTCTGACTAAATCAGCTGGTGAAACTTGATCATTCTTATCATCGATGCTTGAGAGATGGATTGGATGTTATATGGAAACGGAACAGTTTGTATATGTTTGTGCCTCAGGATCTCAGCTTCACTGAACATCCTCAAAGCTTAGTTCAGTATGCTTGTCTTGGTTTTTTTTGCTGCAGTCTCTTCTACCTCACCATCTTGTTAGTGATTGCAAAATTCAGTAGCTGGTGTCTTCAGAGCTCGCAAAGTCTTTGAGCACCCAAGGTGTGTGGAAGTCACAAGGTTACAGAGTGTGTTGAAGGTGTGTTGCATATAAGCTAGGAGGGACTTCAGAAGACACAGCTGGAAAAAACAAAGAGGATTTCAGGCTCATCACCTATGGGGATCACCTGTTTGGGTTTTTTCCCATGTCATGAAGAAAGATTTGCCTTGAATCTTTTCTGATACTCTTGAGCAAAGCAAAGAATTGAGAGCTGAAGGGATGGAGGAGGAGACCGGTCCAAATCATTTAGATTCCCTCTGAGGAACACCAGCACCTCTGTGGAGCACTGCAGCTCCAGAGTGGGATGGGGAAGGGGAGCAGTGTGCTGGGAGCAGCACTGCAGGTGGAGGTAGAAGGAGACAGAAGCACAGGGAAGACAGATTTTATTCTTCCATTGCCTGGACACTTTTTCTCATGTTTCTTCATGCTTCTCTCCCACCTTCTCAGCATTCAGTGACGTATTTAGCAAGATTCACAAGTTTCTCATGGTTAAAGGTGTATAATCATTCCAGTTTTCTGGAGGAGGACAGAGGTTTTTTTGTCTTTAAAAGTTTGTCACTGGACTGATCTTTCCCAGCCCTTCAGGATAACAAAGTCATCTGGGGACAGTTCCTCTGTTTCCTTATTGTCTCTCTGCTTTTGTGAGGTTGCAGCTCGATTACGGCTGTGCACAGGCAGCTGTAAACCTGGGTCTTTTATTCCTTCTTCTGTCCCATGATGATGAGGAGAACTTTCTCAGACCATGCCAAGCAATTACTGGGCTCTCTGCCTTCCCTTCCTCACTGCGCAAAGTACCTTTGTCTCCCCTTGGTAATGAGGTGATTAAATAGATCCTGGGGTGATCTGTTCTCTCTACCTGGAACATAAAGCCCAAAGCAGTGGTTGGGTCTCAGGCTAAGCCTTGCACATAAAGGGATGATGGGTCTCCCACTTGAAGTTAGAGCGTGGTACAAATTCATCTCTGCTGGTTTCTCTGGCTACTTGCCAATTCCCGTTTGTCCTTTATGGGAGTCCTGATGGCCCATATCTGGTGTAAAAGAGCAGTAAGTCCAGGGGTGCTTCTGCCTGGCATCCAATATGTCACAGCGCTCAACACCCAGCGTGCTGGGCACTAACGCAGAGAAGTCAAATAGCGTGTGCTGAGGGACAGGTTCTTCCTAACTTGCTTGTTGGGGCTGTTTCATTTTCTGAGTTATGACTTCTCTCTTCCTGTCTCATTTTCCCCCAGCTAATAAAAGTGGCTATTTTCTCATCCATTTGAACATTCCTTTCTGCTTTAAACCCTGCTGAAATCTTGGCACTGTGGCACATTGGGATGAGTCAGTCATTAATGAACCCTTTTTTCCCCCTGCAAATTCCCCTTATCTACCTTAGTTTGTTGTTCCCCACCTAAAGACTGGTTGTTGTGTTGGGGGGGGGGGTTGGATTTAAAGAGCTGGGGATGTCTCTGCCCATTACTAACAGGATTTGTTCTCGTTAGGGCTCAGTATAGCCTGATATCTAGATGTGAGATCACAGAGAGAGATGCTGACAATCCATGTGTTTATCCAGTGATGGGAACGTGGGTTCTATCTGCGTTACAAAGGCATCTTACGCTCTCAGCCTTTCTGCAGAGGTTTTTGCCACGGTGTCACCACACAGCACTCTCTAAATTAACACCACACCCGCCTTCAGCAACAGGGAAAATGCATTTATCCTGGATTATGAGGTGCGAGAATGGGCACAAAGGCCAAAGAAATTAAGTACCTTGTACAAGGATGCTCAGAGGGCAAGTGTCAAGGTCTTGCTCTGTTCTCCTGGGCTTTTTCTCATAGCCACAGGGTGTTTTTCCTCACCAATGTTGTCTTGACTGCTCTGGCAGAGCCCCAGAGACTTAAACCAATTTGAACAGAGAGGAGAATCCACAGGTTTACAAGGGGAATCAGAATCAGGCCGGGGATCCTGACCTGGTGCGCTGCTGTTGCCTGTGGCTCTTCCATCTCATGGTTAAACAGGGCCTTGACAGCTGCTTTTCAACTCTGGGTGATCAGCATAGGTTCTGTGGCACTGGCCATTGATTTTTGTAGACCTGGTTAGAGGGAGAAACCTCCCTTTTCCCCTGCATCCTCATTTTTTCTGTGTACAGCTCATCACCACAGCAGGGGGTATTGATTTAGTAATTGGGCAATGATTTCACCTGATTGATAATAAAGCGTCGGACAACCTCCCTGCTGAGCTGACACTCAGCCCGGCAGCTACTGGTGGATTTCTTGTCCTTTTGCAGCAGATAGTTCCCTGTTGTTAAGTAAACTGATCTGTTGCTTGGTAACCCTGGAATTACTGCAGTAAATGCTTGGAGACACACTGGAAGTATCAGATAGAAACTTTATCGAGTGGTGGAGGGGGCTGAGTGGAGGATATGGCTGCACTATGAAGTTTCCACAGCTGAGCAGGGCTGGTTGACGATCCACCTTGGCCTGGTGATCTGTTGCTGCAGCCAAAGCTGCTTCTTTCTTCTGTGACCCCCAGCACAGGTCTGGACACCCAAAGGAACTACAAGAGGGGCTGCAGCCTTCAGGGTAGCTGAGGTCCATGTATTAACACAGGCTAGTGTGGATGTGGGGCTTCTGTTCAGCTCCCTCAGCCTATTTAGGACTATTGAGATAGTTCTCTGTTCGCTTCTCTGGCATCTGTTACAAGTCTTATAATAAAGAGGAGAGTGCAATGTGCAGACACCAACAGCTACGGAGACCCCGTTGTTCCCAGGAGCATGGGAACGTGGTAGGGAACAACGGATCCTGCGCTGAAGAGGTTGCTCTTTAAACACGTCAGTGAGTGATAGCGATGAGGATGAGATTTGCCCAAGGTCACGGAGCAGGACGGTGGCAGAACTAGTGGTGGAAAAATGCTGAGTAGGTTTTGTATTTATAGCTGGCAGTTTAGGGCTACAGGGAGATCCACACTGGGGTTTTGTGGCCGGGTAGAATGCAGCTACCTTTGCAAAAGCCGCTCGCTCTCGAGGGAGCCCGTAAGGTGCTTTTGATGTGTGCAGGACACTGCAAGAACAGGGTCTGTTGGCTTTAGACTCCTGACTTGTTATTGGTTTTTGCTTTGTTTGTTTGGGGTTTTTCTGTTTCCAAGCTGCGGATTTCAGCTCTGTTTATAAAATGTTTCCATTGTTCAATGTCTTAAGGCTGTTAGGGTTTTTTTTTTATTATTATTATAATTTTCAAACTGCTGTGTCACCTAAATCGTCAGCCTTCAGCGCAAAAACCTTGCCTCCTTCTCCCCGCCGCCCCTGCAAGAGCATTTGTACAGAACAAAGACTTGCTTTTAAAAACGGCATGATATTTTGCCACCTTTGTGAAAACCTGTCACAACAATATCTAATTTTGCATGAGACGGAATTTCAAATCAAGCCTCGAGAAAAGGAAGCTGCTCTTCTGCTAATACGCAAATGTCACTTTCCACAGCTGTAAAATAAAGTAACCCACCTAGCAGCGTTTAGGAGAGAAGGAAATCTAATCCCTCTTCTTTTCACCTCTGCACAGGCCTGACGTCCTCAAGAAGACCCACGGCAAACGTCGCCTTGCTGAGATCTTGCGATCTGAATATTCCAGTGGGATGGACACTGGTGTATCCAAGGTCAAGAGGAAGAAGAAACGGAGGAAACCTGGCAACCGGCAGCAGATTCCAACATAAGCCAGGATCTTCCACACGTTGGCTGCAAAACCTGCTTGAGCGCCTCAGCCGGGGCCAGGGTGACCTGCCAAACCTGAGAAGCGTTTCAGTTTATCAGGCAAACAGGAGAGGGATCGTGGAGATCTTGGCCTCCTCCCCCCTCATTCCGTAGGTCCAGATGGAATTGAATCCAGGCGTGTCCTGTTGCGCTGCTACAATTAAATGTGGCTTCCTGAAGATGCACCATGCTTGTAGGGTGGGTTTTGCAAGAAAAATAAAAAAGGTTAAATATGGCTCTTGGAAAAAAATATAATGTCAGTGTAAGGTGAAGGTGAGGCAAGTGTGCTCAGACAGGAGATGCTTTCCTGTTTCAAAGAGCTGCAGAAACATTCCGTGATCTGCTTGATTGCTTATTTTCAACCAGATAAACAGTAGTGGCAGAGGAGGTGTTGTGGCAGCGCACTTAAGAGGAGAGGGGAGGCTGCCTTTTCTGCTGGCTTTCTGTTCCTGTCCTGGGTGTCACAGCCACTCTGCTCTCCTGTTCCCTGGTGTGTCGGGGCAGGAGCTGCCCCTGGATGCTGTTCGTTAGTCAGAGGATCCAGTAAGGAGCCCCCCTGGTTTCGGTGCCCATGGTGAGATTGTGAAGAGCTCTGCAGTGCAGTGACACGCGGTCCCTTTGGGGCAGAGCTCATGGGCACAAAACTTCATGTCAAAACTCCCGAGCTGGGGAACAAACGTTGTCACTGTGGGAAGGAGCCAGCATGGAATCCGGCAATCTCCAAACTTCTTGCCTGCAGCGTATTGTCATACCTAATTATACAACGCAGAGTGTGTATGAAATGTCTCACCTTGGGATATTAAAGCCTTTGCAGGCCCTTGCCAATGCTTCCAGTAGTAACTGCAGCTTTCAGGGTTCTCTCTGCTTTGGCCTGGCCTTTCTGAGCACAACCCAAGGGATTTTATTTCTGGCATTGCCCATTTTCTTCTCGTTCTAACTTTGCATCAGAGAATTTGGCTGCTGAGAAAAGGGATGTGGTGTGGCTCAGATATGAAAGGGAACCTGAGCTCCAGTGAAGTCCATGGTGAAACTCCCCTGTGAGTCAGCGAGAGGTGGGGGCTGCGTGGGGTCACCCAGGTGCTCCCCAAGGCCTGGGGGAGACAGACAAACTCCTGCAGGACCTACAGGTGAGCACCCACCTCCTCTCCCCGTCTTGTTAACAAAGCGCCAAGTGTAACACATCTGAAACAGTGCAAAATCCTGCTAAAACACAGCTGCCTATGTGCATCTTGCTCCAAGAAAGAAGGGAAGAGCAGCCCACCCATGGCTTAAGCCTAAGCCAGGTGTGTTGTTTAACGCGGGGCCAGAAAGTGCTCAAATCCAGTGGCAATTCCAGGTGCCAGGAGCAAAAAAAAAAAAGTGCTGCAAAAGGAGTATAACCAGATGAAAATGATCCCCACTTTGTGAATACAGAATTGAGGGCACCTGCTCTGGGCTGAGGTGAGTCACACTGAGGGCTGTAGGAGGGAATAAATCAGCCCAAAAAGGTTTAATTTCTGAAGTGAATGTAACTTTTTGAGAACCAAAATGACTTTTTTCCCTTCCAGGCAATTACCTAACGTGCTGATTTTTACTGCGATGCTTTTTTCAAATGCGTAAGAGAGACGTTAAAAAGGCTCCAGTATAAAATTAACCAGCTTTTTGAAGAGAATGGAGTTGCTAGCAATTTTGAGATTAAGGTAAAATAACAACAAAGCCCACCTGGTTTTGTGATCAATATTGTTAGGAAGAGCAATCAGGTTTAAGGCAAATGTCAAAGGAAACAGAAAAGAAACCCCTGAGGATGAAAATGACTCAGAGAGAGTAAGTTTGGGACTCGTGCATGAGGGGAGAATATATGACCTTCTCCTGGCTGTCACATATGAATTAATAGGGACTATTGGTGAATTCATAATAGGAATAAAGGCCATCAGCAGATGAGTGAGAGGTGTCAGGAAATCTCCTTGCTGTCTGTATTAACTGGGCATGGGGCAATACAAACTTTAATGATGGATAATGGGATTTAAATGGAAAGAATAGAATGCCTTTTTCTTTTTGGCTTCACCATCTTTTAGCAGAGAGCTCTGGATTACCTGTGTGATCAGGGAGAGGAGGAGGAGGAGACTGTTAAACAAGAGCAGTGTTAAATGCTCACACACCTGAAGCCAAGCTGAGGTTGCTCTTAATTAACTTGAAGACTCACGTGCAAAACGTGGTTGAGTTGCGGTTGGGTCAGTGGGAACCAATTCTGCCCTCATTTACGCTTTGGCAGGTACAGATCCAGCTCAGAGCTGGCTGCATCCTTGTGCATCGCTCGCTTCAGGAAGAACCTGGTAGGCTGGGAATTAATTTGTGCTCAGCTCAAAGCATCTCTTGGTGGAGGTGGGTACTGGCCATGGGGCTCTGGAGGTGGCTGAGCTGCAGAGCTCCAGCAGCTGCAAGGGAAGCAGGGCGCTTAGATGCTGGAGGAGCTGCTGGGGGTCACCCTGAACAGCTACTGAGTTTGTCCCTTCGTGCCCTGAGGTACATGGCATGCGTTGTGGGGTCTTGGCTGGGTGGGAGATAGACTCCTGGCAGTGGTTGGTGAAACTATGGCTTCATCTGATGCCCCAGTGCTGCCTTTGATCAGATTTGCTTTCTTGTTTTCGTTGTGGCACGTCGTAGGGGCCCTGCTGCCCTGCAGCTTGAGGTTTCTTTTCGGTCTGCAAATAATGGCGCTGCAGAGCTTTTATATTAAAAAAAAGTCAGATCTGGACTGCGTTTGCCTTCCTGCCTCTCACCCCTGGAGTGCTCCCTATCCCAGGAGTAACTCTTGCACCTTTTCTTCACTTTCTCCTGGCTCTGTCTTTTGCCGGTGCTAGGAGCCCACATCCTCCTCCTCTCTGCAGCTGGAACATCTTGAGTTTACACTTCGAGGCTTTGGGGTAGGAAAAAGCAAGGAGGTCACCTTGGTAGAAGAGTCACAGCTGAACATACACGACACCAAAGCACAGGTACCTCTCAGTAGCACCTCTAACTAAACAGGGCAGAAAGCAGCAGAACCTCTCTGTTTACAACAGTTTATTTTCTCTGTAGGCATGGGGAGAGGACAGGAAAAGCACCAGTTTTTCTGGGCTTTCTATTCTGGCATGATCATTGTTCAGATGAAACTGTAAAAATCCCTCAGCTAGAAACAATTCTGCCTATTTCATTGAATTTGTGTGTGTTGGCATGTTCCGAGGAGCAGCTTTCGTTTGCTGCCTGTTCCCAGGGTGGGGGTCGTAGTCAAAGCTGTGCTGGGAGGGGGGAGATGGCCCTCGAGCTGGGTCAAAGCCCAGAAGGGGCTCGAGAGCCAGGATTGTGTTTGGTTCTGGCAAACCCGCTGCTCTAACTGGTTTGAGTCTTGGATCCAGAGCCTGGAGCTGACAGAAACCAACCAGCAGCAGCCTGTCTGTTGGAGTCTGGACCCCGGGAGGGATTGGTGGAGCAGAACTGGTGTGATGCTCCAAAGGTTTCCATAATGGGACTGGTGCTCCTCAACTGTGCTATTGCTACTGCTACATCTCATTTCAGCCTGTCCCACACCTGAGGGCTTGCCAGGATCATACCTGGCACCAAGAAAGCTCCAGAACTGAGTTTCCAGCCCAGTTAGGAGCTGCTGTGGGTGCAGGACAAGCCTGGTGGTTTCTGTGATTGGACAGTGGGGTCTCTCTGCAGTCCCCACACACGCACTGGAGGGGAGGCTGGTCCTCTAGCAGCTTCTGAGGCTGCTGAGATACTTCTGCGCAAGATGCTGTTCATGTGGCAAGTGCGGCACTGTGATGAGAGCTTACAGCATGCGACGTCTTCCCTAAACTGATTTATTTTGAAGCTTGTCTTGCATGAGATCTCGCTAGAGGAGCTGACTCCAGCCCTCGCTACTTCTCTGCTCTCTTTGATTCCCACCCAGACCTGGTGGGCCCATTCCCTCTTTCCCAGAGTGGAGGTTTCCTTGGGGCTCTGCCCAGCTCTCTCTTCCCATCCTAACTCAAACCAGACTCTGTCGCCGTGTCACACCTCAGCCTCGTTATTACTGGGGTTTCCAGCTTCTTCCAGCTGCGAAATGGCAAATTTAAATATCGCAATTACAAACGCGTAAACGAAGCCTTGTTACTTCATTAATGGAAGAGGAGGAATCTGCTCTGGCTACAAGGACAATTAAATATTAGAGAATGTCTTTGATTCCCATCCCCGCTGCGTAAATGGGAGGCAGGTTGCTGTGTGCTCCTCGCCTCTGCGCTCACAGAATGAAAAGCACACCCCACTGCAAGTTGTCCTTTGATAGATTTTTAATATGATTTTAAAGAGTTTTGTTTGGCCTCATTCTTATTCAATGAGATTAATTTAAAGCACTTATCCCCTGGGTTTAAGTCAATCCGTGTAGGATTTGGGACGGGGCGTTTGTTGTCCCGGGGAAGGGGGGTTGTTTGCGGGGCCTCCCTGAAAGACTCTTTTCCCACTTCATTAACCTCGAGCTGGGAGCGACCCCCCCCCCCCCCTTCCTCCTCCTCCTCCTCCTCCTGGCCCTGCAGAGACTCGGGGATTTACCAAACTCCCCCATTCACATGCAAAGGATCAGCCCTGGCCACAAAGCCCGGGGGCTCCCTCCTCCAGGCGTGGTTCTGCATTAGGTCCAGCCGACAATTCCAACCCCCCCCGCCAAAAAAAAAGATAAATACAACCTCCTCCTTCCCGGGGCGAAGCTCTCGGGATGCGGGGAGCTGAGGAAAGGGGCTCCGCAAGGAAAAGGGGGAGGCTTAGGGACAGTGAGTGCTGGGGGGGAACCTTAGAGGTGGGGGGGGCTTAGGGCCGAGGGGGCGGGGGCAGGGGGTATGCAGGCCGAGAGGGGGAG
>WAAB01006299.1:83627-110452 GCA_013389865.1 Piaya cayana | reverse complement strand
TTAAAAAAAAAAAAAACAAAAACCAAAAAAAAGTTCTCAGGAAAAAGTACACCACTTTCTGTTCGAGTTCATCTTGTGCTGTGTTAGTAGTCGGGGCATTTCAAAGGGCTGCCCATCCTCATGGCAAGTAGTTATTGCACAAATGCAAAGAGTTAATTTCTTAATAGACAATGGAAAGGGACATGAGGGAAACAATAAAAACAAACAGAAAAAAAGAGCATTTCCCCCCCCCTCCAGCCTCCACCTGCTTTGGAATCCACGGCCAAATCCCCGCACCTGAACCTCCCCGCAGCCCCAAAGGGTGGGAATCGCTTTTCAGCGCAGAAACACTCGGAATTCTGTGCCAGGAGCGGCCTCGGGCTCGCAGGGTCGCCCCATCGCGGCCGCGGGGCTGCGCTGAGCGGCTCTGGGTCCTGCCTGCGCCAGAAGGAACAAACCTCGCCTGGGAAACTCAGCTGATGGTTGGTAGTGGGAAACCCTCGGAAGGCAAAGTGCAAATTCGCTTCCAAAGGCGCAGAGGGGCTGAAGTTCCCAGATCTCGCACCGGGACAGCACAGGCTGCTGCACAAGGGGAGCCTTTATGGGGTTTTTTTTATTCTTTTTTTTTTTTTTCCTTGGCCAACTTTGAAGGAGAAGGAAACCAGCTCTGAATTCAGGACTTCAAACAGATGCCAACAAAGATGAACATCACAGGAGACCAGTCTCTCATTTCAAATTAACGCTCGTGAGTAAATGGCATTTGGACAGAGGGGCACCGCATCCTCATGACATTCTCAGTAGAGGCTCTAGGAGGCTAAGGGTATTTTCTCTCTCTGGATACTTTAAGTCTCTTCTCTCACAACTGAGGCTTCTTATTCTCAGTCCTAAATTACTTTAAAACTATTTAAATAATATTATTTATTAGGCATTTAGATCTAAATAAAATACTTTTTTTTTTTTTTTAAGAAAAAGGAAATGATTGCTCTAGAAAACACGACAGGGGCACAATGATATGGACACTCCGAGGAGCCAGCAGCACCCCGCGGGTCGCTGGGACAGCCCCAACCTTCTCCGACCTCCACCTAGGGGATATGTCGACTCCTGTCGCGTTTACATCAAACAAAAACAAACCTCAAAAAAGAAACAGTTAAAATTAATCTCATAAATAGGAAAGATTAGATTGTTTTCCTAGTTACAAACCACCTTTACGCATTTCCCCTTATGATGCTGTAGAGAGAGCAAACTCGAGAAGTAACACGCGCTGTGAGGGCTGAGGATGCCGGTGGGTGAGACCCCGGGTGAAGACTGGACCGAGCTGCCACCCTCGTCCGGCGCCGGGCACGGCGATGGAGCCGGCGTGCGACACTAATGGCACAAAAGGACGCGGTTGCAGGTCGCGATGGCTCAAATCCGCGAGTTTTTCACCGATGCTGACAGAGCGACAAGTGTGCCGGGTGAGTCTGAGCCTCATGAGCACTAATGCTGCTGGGGGACGGCGGGTCCCTAACCTGAGCCCCCACCGTGCCGCTGGAGCCAACCCAGAGGGAAGATTCTTCTTTTTTTCCCCAGGAACCTGAATTCTCCAAAACGAGAGCTCGCGCTCGCCTGCGTCTGGTGTCTGGGACACAAACCTCCCGCCGCAGGAGGAGAATTCCTATTGCACAAAGACCTAACACACAGTGTTCGAAGTGCTTGTCAGCCGAGGGGCGACGCGTGTCCGGCCACTGAAATGCTCCTCGACCGCTGGTTGCTTCCCCCTCACCCAAACGCAAAGTGGCTGCGAATGCTGCAGTCTGGATCACTGTGCTTTCGATTATTCTCCATGAAGAGATTAGGAAATAAGGCACATCGCTTTCCGAGTACAGAAAGTTCTTAAATAGTAACTTTTAGGAAAGTAGCAAAACCTAAACACTTAACGGGAGATGCAGTAACACGGGATTTTGATGACGCCTTCGCTGAATGAAAATAAAATCATTTCAAGCTAAACTAAACTATTTCCCCCACAGAACAAAACCGATCCGTGATCTCCATCTCTCTAGAGGAGGCGAGAAGGAAATGGAAGCCCTGATCAAGGAAAAAGAAGAGTAGGATAAAGACACGACCTTGTCCCACGCGCCTCCTTTACGAACTAGATGCTCGAGCGCTCCCTGTGCGGCCTGCACGAGCACCCAGAGGTAACTCGGTACTTTGGAAACACTTTTAAAGCTACTAATAATTTACCCACATATAAATAACACATCCAAAGAGCGCTGAGGGTCTAACGGAAGCTAACGAAAGCCGGAGAAGCCCGATTGAAAGACTGATTGCAGAAACCATTTTCTGTGGTTACTTTGAGAGAAGATTGTGCTTCAGAGCAAGTGTCGAGTTTGATTTCTTCTCCTGAAAACACAGGCGCTCGCCTTCTGAGAGGAGCTGTGGCAGAGAATTTCTCATTCCTAAGAATACTTGAATTTGGGTTTATAGAGATCAAGAATGATCCATTGGCTCTGAGGCGATACCTGGCTTGCTTTACCCATCAGCTGGTTTTGTGATTGTTTTCATTATGCCAAATGCCTTTATCGCTCCCCTTCCCACGTGGATACAGCAGAACACGCCTGACGTGGGCAAGGGCCCTGCCAGCCCTGTGGAAGCCGAGCCCACACGCCAGCAGCTGCAGGACACTGCGGGTGAGACCTTTCATTTCAACTCACTGGCTTTTGCACAGCTTGGAATTATCGTTATCCACTCTGAGCGTGATCTTGCCCCTCCTCGTTAGCCAGACCCGCACGTTCCAAGCAATCCAGCCTCGCAGAAGCTAATCGCCTCCTTACACCAGGGGACTGATCTGACAAGTGGCAGGACGGCATCCTCGCTGCATAAAAACAGACCCTGGTTTTACGCCCTCGCTCGCCTGTGCCCCAAGCGACTTCACCGATGTGGCCGTGGCGGCTCCACCGCACGGTTCAGACCAAGAGTGCAAGCACGACGCATACCGAGGGCTCTTCCCACTGGAATCGTGTACGTACAGCACTTAACAACCCCTAACAATGCACACGAATTACCTGCATAGACAGGAGAACACAACCCAGCGCCGTCATTCCCGTTATCAACACAGACAGTGCGCTGGGATTACAGAAACAGGAACGTCACCACAGCAGGAATTCCTGGCATGACTCAGTTTTCCAAAGATCTTTGGATGAAGATTTTGCTGCCTAGTTCAACTGTCTTATCTAAAAGTCAAACAAAAAGTCAAAGACACGACACTGCGGGGACTAAAGGGATCTGCTGCTCTGCTGCCTCCTGCACTGCTCTGTTCTGGGTAAGAATTCAGTCCTTCGCTGTACTGGGCTCTTTCAAAACGAAGAAACTGAAATGATATCGTGAAACCAATAGTTTTAATAATGAGAAATCTATAGAACTGTAGCAAAAAGTGACTAACATCGCCGTGAGTAAAGCAAGCTTGAAAAATGGCAGCAGTTGCCCTTCACTGGGCAGTGAAAAACTCAATAATCCTATTAATTTTTTAAAAGGAGGCATCGCCTTTAAACGCACGTTAGTGCCAGGAGGTGTTTGCGAACAGCAACGGAAAGCGAGCCCGGGAGTCAGATCGGTTCTTTTCCATCCACAAAACAGTTGTAGAAACATGGAGTTCAGAGAGAGCCAAGGAGCTGGGGGCTGGCAGGGAGCACCTGGGCCTTGGGAAGCAGGTGAGAGGTCTCCACCAGTCTTGGCTGGACCACAGGCTGCTGGGAAGGAGGCTCCCTAACAAAAGGGCAAGGAATGACTTTCTTCAACTGCAAAATGACCTTACAACTAACTGTTTCTATTAAATACGCCACAGAACCACTTGGCTGGGGGGAGATCATCCCTGAGGAGAGATGGCACCACTTACACACCTGTTTTTAAGGCTTTTTGAAAACTTAAGTGCACAGGCCTAATGCAAACCTTCTCCCAAAGGATCCATTTCACATTCAGAGCACCAAACCTTCTCATCCTTGCATATCAGTGGGGTAGGGTACAGTTCATGACTTGGTCACACAGGTCAAGTCAGCCCCCAGGCATAGCACAGACGGCTTTTCTTGCTATAAAGTTCATCATTTTACACACAGAATAGTCACTACACCCCATGAAACAGATGGGGAGGAAAGAACAAGTTGGTGAAATCGTATTTCTGCATTTTAGAGCTCAGAGACACGCATGAAGGAGACGGGGACAACTAAGTCACTGCTCAAACTAAGAAGGTTGAGCCAGAAAAGAAACACAGAGCTCGTGCTCCCCATGCCAGCGATTCTCCTCGCAGTTTAAATCCACCCAGGAGGATTTAAAACTGTTGGGGGGAAAAAAAAATGTTTTGCTTGTACAGAATTTTAGAATTCTCTATTTTTAAAAGAACAAGTTGATTGTATTTGCAACACAGAGAAGAAAATCTGATGTTCAAACACCGCGACAACAGAAAGTGCAAGAGGAAAGCAGCAGGCCGAGGTGTCAGCGAGCTGAACGCTGCTCTGCGGCTCTTTCATCTGTCATTTAAATTTAGGAACGCGAGGCTGTGGGCTTAGTGTCTCATCAGGGCTAGAACTGCCACTCACTTGTGGGAAAGACCAGGCTTTAGCGGCTTTCCCTCATCCTCTTTCATGCAAATCCATCGGCTCTGCTGGTTGAGCCGCCACCAGAAGGATTCGTTTCTCTAATTTACTGTTTCTCCTATTAAAGGACTGAAAAAATAGGAACTTCTAAGTAATTGGACCAGAGAATATTGCATAGAATTCTGTCGTGTTCATGGCTCCCCTCCTCTACACCATTCCCATAGGAAGAAGCAACATACAATAACGCAAAGAGCTTTCACCTAAAGGGAAAGGCACGGAGCTCTTCTGAGCTGTAAGATTGATTTTTCCTGTTAGAGCAAGGAGTTTATTACTAAAGAAATCACTGACTCATGATACGGGCAGAGTTCACTGATACAGGTTCAAGAGTGGCTCTTGTTATATGAATTTTAGAGATGAACAAATACCATGGTGATATTTTATGGCATCACCAGCAATTCCAATTAAAAGCATTTATGCTAACGAATGTGCAATCCCGTTGTCTGGAAATCTCTGCCCTCCAAACCAGAAGCACATTGACAATGGTCCTGTACGACCCCTCTGCCAGGGGACACTCGTCCCTTGCTTTTAGCAAGCGGAGCATCACGCTGCTCTCTAACACCCAGGGAGAAAAGTCGACAATTTTAACTGTTAAATTTTAACCATTTTTCTGTTAAAACAGCCCAGGCCCTTCCTCCACAGCTCTGGTTAGAGCACGGAACTGGGAACAGAGAGAGAAAACAAAAATGCTTTTAAAGAACCTCAGGAAAAATCAGGCTCTGGAATTACAGACTGTGAAATCTACCTTTTCTTTCCAGGAAAAGAAACGCCATCAGCGAGGGCTCTGCTGCCACACTCCGTGCTCTACAGGACGAGACAAGCCCGTCTCACCTTCCCACAGAGCCGGGGACCCAGGAGGGTGAGACCCAACGTGCTGCTCTTCGACATTTCTCCTCCAACTCCTTCTCTGTTTCTTTTAATTAAGTACAAAAAGTAGCTCCAACACACATTTTCCTAGAAGCGCTGCTGCCGCACGCCGCGCTCGCTCAGAGGTAACAGCTCCAACGACTCAGTGCAGCTGAAGTTCAGTCTCTAAAGCAGGGGGGGCTCTGCCGGTTTGGAAAGCTAGCAGGTAACTCATCTCTGACAAGAGAACCTCAGCAGTAGCTCAAGCTAATCCACCTTCACTTTCCACTGAAAGAGAAAAGCGGCTGTGACCTTGGCTAAAAATGGGGAACAAAGAGCTGGGGACACCGCTTAAACTCTACGAGCTCGACCTGAGGGTGTCTGTCTGCCCTCGCCCTTAACGAGGGCCACTAAGAACCCAAAGTGACTCCGGGGAGGACACGGCCTGGGTCACCCTGACAGCATCTCAGCAGGCTAATCCACATTCAATGCAGATCGTTAAACATGAAACGACAACAGGAGCTAAGCCATTAATAAAGTGCCAAAAATATAGGAAATACTGACAGCATTTTATTTGATTAATTTTATAATAGATCCCGGTGACAACCCTTGGCAGGATGGAGTGACTTCTGACTGACGAATGCTGCCTTTATCCAGCGAAATGACATGATTCCGATGTAATAATGGAGCTTAGAATTAACAGTTAGTGTTATAAAAGAAAGATCTCCTCTAGGGCAAGCTACAGATATGCTCTTTAAAACTCATTACAGCATTAAAAACCAGGCAGATGCTAAAGAATCCTAAAGAACTAGTGGAAACCTGAAAAGCAAAACAAAAATAAACAGGAAAAAAAGAAAAGATCTAAGTTTCAAGGCACTTACGTATTGCTTATTAAGAAGAGAGATTGACCTTAAGTGCTGCATTTGCGTTCGACCTGTGAATACGGTTCTGCTGTCGTAGAACGCAGCAGGAGCTCTCGGTAAGCATCATGGAATGCAATCGTAATAGACACAGGCACAAGAACAGTTCGGGGAACAGTAATTTTTAAAAAAAATAGTCAAACAGAACAAAACCCTCCCTACAGAGAAAGCCGCGAGCAAGCACCTGACTGGGTCAAGCACCCGGATCTCCCATCAGCAGAACCAGACTGGCAAGATTCTTGCCTCGTATTAATTAAAAAAAAAACCAACCAACCTGAACCAAATAACAACAACAAAGAACAAAAATAAAGAAGGTAAGAAAATATCAGTGTCTTCTAGTCAGGAGTTTTGCTCCCTGGCCGAAGACGCGCTCTGACTTGCACGAAGGGGGGGGTGTTAGAGCAGGACGTGCGTTTCCCGATGGGGCTGCGCTTCGTGAGCCAAACCAGGACCCTACAGAGACACAGAGGTGACACTTGGCTCCTCCACCTTCCTTCCCTCGCTGGCCGCTCCTGCACACTAGCCACCCTCCGGAGAAGAAGCCGCAAGCACGTGCTGCCACGTCCCGGCTCCTGCCACCCCAAGCTGCCTCCTCAGCTCCCCACAGGCAGGGGCAGCCGCCCTCCTCCGCTCCTCAATTTGAGTTTTACATCCCAAGCCCCCGGTTCCCCGAGGAGGTCTCCTGAAACAGCTCACGGTTAGAATAGGAAACAAACCCCTGCCTTTCAGCCTCCTAGAGCCTTCTTTTCTTAATCATGGAAAGGATTGATTTTAGTGTACTGGTTCTTAATTGGTGAAAACTCATGCTAAGTGCTGCTGTTTGCACGTTAAGAGACTGTAAATGAAATACAAAAGCTCTAAAAGGTCATGCAGAAACGTGGTTTCACATCTTACAGTCAAAAATCCTACTAATGAGTACAAGCACACTGAGGTGTAATATTGGGAACATACCTTTAAAGTCGGAACTCCTCTCCCCGTCCCCTCCCTCCCCCAGAATCAGAAAAGTAAATATTAATTAAACTTAAGAAGTAATGAATGCACCATTAAAGTGTCATCAAAAAGATGCTGACCTAAGACAAAAGTTCAATGATACACAATACGGTCAAAAAGTCTTCGATCAATAATATACAGTATGACAACTACATCTTGTAAATTATACCCAATACTGCCGGCAGTCTATCCCTCTAAAGAATATTTGCCCCCTTTCATCCCTTCCTAACAATCAGATAATAAAATACAGCACCTATAAATAAGAAAAAAAAAAAAAAAATTATATATATATATATATTTATATATATATATATTCCGAAATCATCTATTGTTAGTTTTAAAGATATGGCAATAAAGGAGTCTAAATTAGCAAACTTGTAGAAGCCATAACTGATAAAACAGCTTATTGAAAAAAGGTGGCAGTAATGCACTCTATGTGTGCACAAGTACGTAAGAAAATACACAGACGTATAAAATTGCACGCACACACTCACGCACACGCATCCTTCCACGCGCCTCTATGCTCACGCATATACATATAGACAACAGGAGGAGTTAGAGACAAGTTAGAATTGGATTTGTACTTGGATCGGCCCTAACCTGTGCATAAAACCATGGCAAAAAGGCTGTTTCTGCAGGTCTGGACTGGGACTCGAGAGCATGAACGGTTTGGTTTGGAGGCTGGGCTAGGTCCGTCCCGGTAAGAGCCCGTCTGGTCATTGCCATGTACTCTTTATCCACGCAAAAAAAAAAAAAATAAAAAAAAGCTTCCCACGACTAAAATGTATTTAAAATCAGTGCTCGTGGTGGGAAGAGTCAGTAAATGGCCACCAACAGCAGGAAAAGGTCTCTGTGTGAGGCAGCTCCAGTCCCTCTCAGTGGTGTGACAGCAATCGTACGCGTCAGCTACACCTTAACCGCTTCCAGGTGAGCATTTCGGGTTACGGAATACGTCTCCGGAGTAGCAGGCTGAAATGTTACTGGCCAACATTTTTTTTTGTTTGTTTGTTTTGAGTGATCTGTCTTTACAGAAAGGGAATTCTGTACACTAGGAACCCAGTGAAATGATCAAGTACATGCTGCTTCTAAGTTGTCTCCTAAACCTCCCAGATATGAGGTCTGATCAGCGTGCTCTGTGGTTAGAGGTTAAAAAGCAGATTATAAAATACCTAGATTCAGAATTTTTTTCTTTTTGTCCTGATTTGGCCTAAAATGGAGTGTATTAAACAAACTCTGATCTGCAAAAGACCGGAGTCAGTTAAAGCTATGAAACAATGTGCACTACGTGTCAATATTCTATTTCACTTACAAGAAAACACTAAGTCAGCTACCACAAATTAAGATATTTTCCTGATGTGACTTTTTTTTTTTGTTTTGTTAAAAAATATGTGGAGTAAATGTGTTTTTCTTTTTTTTTTTTTTAATTCAAAGTTTCAAACAACAAGATTCTTTTCTTTTCTTGAAAATACGTAGGAATCCAAACTAGTGTGTTTAGAGTCGGTTGACTGTGCAATCTCTTAGTGGCAACTGAACAGCTACAAAAAACTTTCTTTTTTTTTTCTTTTTTTTTTTGAAAAATCTCCCCTTTTTTCCTGGTTTAAGAAGATAATAGTGTATTATCGCTCTGTAGCCATTAGATGGCAGATAAAAAGCCCCCTTTTAATATGTGGGTTTGATTTTTTTTTTCTTTTTTTTTTTTTTTCCCATTTTTCTTTTTTTAAAGCCCACACCAAAGAGGAGGGCACAAGGCAAAGCTGTATGAGTTATTCCAGAAACTGTGGAAATCACTTAGGGCAATAATAAAAACACTTCAGGGTACAAAAAAGCTTGACTACACATTTCAGTTTTCTTCCTCGAAAACAACAAACATAAATTGGGCTTAACGCTCCTTTTTGTTTTCTATATGCACCTTGGCCTATGGCGTTTTTGCCCTGTGGCCCGCAGGGCGGTTAAGTGCGCAACACAATAAAACCAGTAGAGGTCCAGTTTCCCTTCCCAGCTCTCCAGAGTTGGGCGAGACTAATCTCAAAACTCCCACTCGACGGCCTCTTCTCGACTCGCGGCCTTCTCCAAGCGGTGGATGATGTTGTTCAAGTTCGCCGCTTTCTTTTTCCTCAAGGAGCTGTCTCGCGTGTTCCTGGAGCTCGCGGCCTCCGAGAAGCCGAACAAGCTCTGAAGAGAGTTGGCTTTCTGCGAGCCGGCGGCGGGCGTCGAGCTCGTACTTGGCACACTGGAGATTTTCTCCGAACTCTCTTTCGACTTGGAGCTCTCCCCCGTAAGGACCGCGGTGGAGGCAGCTGAGGTAGAGGCATCCCCTTGCGTGGCTGAGTCTGGCGGCGCCTCCGGCGCGTCTCCCGAGCGCTGCGACGCCGGCGGGGAGCTCTGGCGCGATGCTCTGAGCCTGCCCTCGTCGTCGGTGTCCTCCAGGCTCTCCGCCTGCTCCGCTCTCTCCGAAGACCTGGCGCCCTGCCGTGCCTCCTCCCCTGCTTCGAAAGCCGGCTCCGATGGTCCTCCCTGAGACTTTGGGGTTGCATTGCTGTACTCGTCCGCCTCTGGGCCACTCGGCTTCCCTTCAGGGGCGCCCTCAGCGTCCACCCCGTCGCAGCTGTCGCCCTCGGAGCTGGGAGCGGCTCTGCTGCTTCTGGCGGAAGGAGAGTCGCTCGACCCAGCCTGGCTCTGGCTCCCAGCTTGGATCTCCTCGATAAACAGCTCCCGGCGGATGCGAGACCTAGGAAACAGGAGAGAGGGATGGTCACAGTGCCGAGGGTGCCACGGAGACACCCCCACTCCGCAGGCACCAACGCAAGGTGCCACTTAGAATCATAGAATCACAGAACAACCAGGTTGGAGGAGACCCACCGGATCATCGAGTCCAACCGTTCCTATCAAACACTAAACCATGTCCCTCAGCGCCTTGTCCACCTGCAGGGCAGCCACTTGGAGCTGGGCCAGTGGCAGCGCTCACACCCCCAACCCCAAAGTTCTGACTGAAAAGGTGTTTGGAAGAACGCGAAACATCATCAAGATGCTCTTAATTTCATTTTTCCTGCCCACGTGCCTGCTGCGAAGCTGCTGTGCCCGGAGGACGCAGGCAACAGAGCCCAGGCTGCCCCGGCTCAGGATTGTGAGTGATAAACCATTTTTGGTAACTTGTGCAGCGCTCGGTGCTGAGCTCGACCCTCTGACTCCAACCAGGATCCTGCGCTGTAAACCTGAAGTTCATCACTGCCCTTCCTGTTGCCACAGCAGGTGTTACAGGATAAAGCAAAACTATAAACTTTATGCAGATAATCAACTTGTATTAAAATGGTTTGATTTGTACCTAAGTGATTGGTAAAACCCAAGGATATATCATCTTCCCTTTTTTTTTTCCAAATTCAAATTAAGTAACACTCAGAATTTCAGGCTCACTTGTTACACCACTGGGCATGGTTTAAGTGACAGAGCTGAAAGGCTCTGCAGTCACCTACTCTCACTACAAGTCTGGCCTCAGCGTGCTGGACCAGAAAGGGGATGATTTCAAAATTCTGAATACAGTTCTAGCAGATCCAGAAGAAAATAACTTGTCAATACAAACCAATTCCGTTTTCTATTAAAAATGAGTCACAATTTGCCTAAACAAAAACCAAACAGGTAAGAAATTTGGACAATCCCCTTGGTGTTTTTCTGGAAAAAAACAGGAGAAACGAAGCTCATTGTTCTGAAACCACTCAGGGCTCACACAGCCCTTCGACAGGTCGTCAGTCCGTGAGCCAGACTGACTTCTGCCTCATTTTTTATTTAAAGAATTGATTTCAGAACAATAATAGCGACAAGGCAAGCAGTGCACTGCAAGGGAATTAATGCACTCTGTGTGCTCAAAATCGTCTGCTGGGCCACCTTGTGACTCCTGGTAGCTGAAGCGTGCGATAACACTCCAAGTTCTGCTCTCTCAGCTGCTTCCTCCTCCCTCTTCCTTCTCTGTTCAGGAGCTGCCAACAGCCTCACAAGCACAGAACAGAGAATGAAAAAACCTCAGGGCTCAGGTCAACTCCACCCCTGCCCTGGTCTGTCAGGAGAAGAGGCTGTGACCGCTGCTCAGGTCCTGATTAAACAACCAAGAAGGAGCCTGAGTTACCTGTGCTCAGGGACGAGGCTACAGGCACAGGGGGAATTTAGCTAATTGCCTTTCAAATTGAAGACAAAGCTTTCAGTTTTACCAGGGAGAACTGCTAAGGGTCTTGCAAATCACAAGCCAAATGCTGTCCCAGCACTGATGGCTCTACAGATTCTTCATTTTTCCCTAAATGTGCTATGGAAGACGGCACACAATATAAAAAAAAAACCCCAGATAAATGCAGAGCAGCACCTGAATGCTGCTTTAGAAGCTAATGATACTACTGACTCACTTGAAATGCAATCGAGTATTTCAGCGGCACTTGCTGACACGACACTTCTGAAGGATTTAGGGGCTCTGTAATTCTCCCTAGGAGAATATTATTCACCTCGCAGAGGATCACAGGTGCTAACATTATTTTTCTATTACCATTAATTGCAGGCACCTTGCAACACCAAGTATCAGGCTCTCTTCATGCCCATCACCTCCCTGCATGCATGGATGCTGATCCAGACCAGGCCAGGCTGCTCCTGCAACGCTCCCCAAGCCAGGAGAGCAAACGGCTACGAGTTCCGAGCCTGCACGGCATTTAAATACCTCAGCTCCAGTCAGGTATGAACGAGGACACGCTCACTCAGCACCTGGCCGCAGCCCTACAGAGCACGGGTTTGGGTGGAAACCCCTGGCATTCACACCCAATATGGTGCTCCTGGAATCTAGTCTGACTCCTGATTAACACCCTAATTAAATCCCTATGGTAAAGAAGAACTGGTGGCAGCAGCTAGGAAATTCCTGAGAGCATTCCTCGCGGTAGAAGGGATTGGCCTCAACACCAACACTCACTGCTGGGATTCAGCTCAACTCAGAGATCTCCTGGGTACACGTTGGTGGATAAAAAGGTAGGTTCGGCCTTAGCAACCACCTTTGGAAAGCGAGGCTCAGGCTGAATCACAAAAGAAAAACATTGCAGCGTGATTCTCGAGGGACAGGAGCA
The DNA here is from genome assembly GCA_013389865.1 of Piaya cayana. NCBI lineage: Eukaryota > Metazoa > Chordata > Aves > Cuculiformes > Coccyzidae > Piaya > Piaya cayana. Next base: position 98,005 of record WAAB01006299.1, on the reverse strand, counting down.
CTAGCCTGTACAAATCCGTACCCGGCCTCAAATGAAGTTACTTTAAAGAAAAATTTATACGCTCTGAGGTGTGGAACCGCTTCTGTATGAAGACTCTTCAGCTCAGAAAAGAAATGGCTAAGGGAGGAGTATGAAAGAGATAAAGCAAAGTGTGGCCTGGGGAAGATGAAGAGGGGACAGACTATCCGTCTGCTGCAATCCACAAGCTGCAGAGCAGTCAGATCCTGTTCCCTGAGCACAACATGTAACTTGCGCCTCTTCTGCCACGTCCCACAAATGATTTAAGAGTTACTTCATGCACAAAGGCTGAGAAAGTTATTGCACAGAGGAAAAGAACAGGCATGTGTTTAGTTTTTTTCAGTGGTGGTAACTGCTCAGAGCACCCAATGGGCTTGAAACTTCTCCTGAAGGTCCTGGCAAGCCAGCAGCACATCTGGGAGCAGGTCCAGCCCGCGCAGCGCTGGGAGCCTCGTGCTGCCCACCAGCCTCTAGCACCTTGTTTATACGCTTTGTATTTTGTACACAACTGTCAGCGCCTCGTCTGCGTTAACGTGCAGCTCGGTGCGGCTAAGCGCGCCCATCAGTCAGGGCTTGTCAGGCTTTCTCACCGCGCGCCTGAGCCGGAGATCTGATGATAACGAGGAAGATGACACATGCCACCAGCGCTCCCGCGCTCGTCTGCCTAAGTGAGAACAGCACATTTTGCCGTCAGGCCGAAGGGAACATATTTTCGTAGGCATCCCTCCAACTTGTGTATAATTGCCTACAAGTGGGAATTGGAAGAGGCCTGCGCTTGGAGAACTCCGAGCACTCAAAGAGGCTGCATCTGTACTGAATTCAAGTCAATGAAATGCAGTGTAAATACAATTACTCACGGGTTATAATTTGAAAAGATTTATATTGTTTACTATAAATATTATTTTTCTATCGTGCATAACATTTCAGATATCTCATCAAACTGTGTTGCTTCTGCTCCAGCAACTTCCCTCTTAGAAGCTGGGATGGGCCAAAGTGGAAAACACCCTTTAAACATTAACAGTTTCTAAAAACAAACAAGTTCAGCAATCTGGACTAATTGGGAACATTATTGGCTCTAAGTGAAGGGGCAGAACAGTACGAAATCTGCTATCTTAGCCGTACCTGTTCAATATTCATTAGCAGAAATTTCTTGGAGAAAAGTCTGCTGAACTAATTAGGATTCCCAATCCCAAGCACAGCTGAGAATACGTTTATTCAAATCTTTAGAATTCTCACATTCCAGCGTTGTTTCTTTTTATCAGTGTCTCCAGGCCAAAACCTACTTCAATGTTTCAAAGGTTTCACCCTCCACCGAGTGACCCACGTGTTACACACACACACGTCCCTGTACGCGTGCACGTGTGTGTCAGTGTGAGTGTGCACACGCAAGGAAGACAGCTCAGTCTTGCTGCTGCAAGAGGATTTATAAATATTCAACGGTGGACGTCTCTACATCCACGCCCAGCCCAAAAGCGAGACTTTCTGTTTAAAAGCACAACTCACATCAAAACGTGAACATTGCTGTTCCTTGGGGATGACTTAAAATTAGTCGGGAGCATTAGCACGACTGTGAGCGAGAACCTCCCTGCTGCTCAAACTGCTCTTTTTGTACAGCCGCTGTGTGCCGGCAGACGCAGACACAGGCTGCTGGAGCAGAGAAGCGCCCCGCCAGAGCAAATAAAACGAATCCTCGATGAGCGGGACTCCCGGGAGATCTCATACCTGTAATTGTGGAACCAGTTGATGACGGTGCTGGTTTTCAAGTTGAGCTGCGTAGCGAGTTCCTCAATGGTTTTTGGTGATGGGTATGGCTTTTGCTGGTAGGCTCGTTTCAGAGCTTCTTTCTCTTCTGGTGCCAGCACCACCCGGGGCTTCTTCAGCTGGTGCTGCGGCTGCGGGCTGGCTCCCTGGCTGTAGTCGATCCCAGCGGAGGAGGACTCGCAGGACTGGCTGTCGCTGACGGAGCTGTGTCGCCGTTTCATGTAGGCTGAAAGAGAAGCGCATCAGATCAGCCCCGGCTGAACACAAATGCAAAATCAACGAGCACACGAGCTGTGGGATAAAGGTGAAGATGACGGGTGGTTGATGCGTGGATGGACTGTTTGGAGAGGACAGAAAGGAAGGGGCAGCATCAGGGATCAGAGGAGAGCAAACAGGGGGAGGATGCAACAGGCAGGAAAATAAGAAAGAAGAAACCAGGATGAATCGACTGGAAATCTGCCAGAGTTTTCTGCTTTTTCAATGAGTGTGGGACATGAATAACAGGGTTCAGTTAACCCAGCTTGCTTCGAATTCACTCCTTCAAGAGCAGAGAACTTCCACAAAAGCACTTGGTTTGGACTCCACTGCAGCCTAAATGGTCCCTTTAAACAAAGACTCCAGGTGTACAGCGAGGACTCCAACAACTAAGGTCTCTGCATGACAAATGCGACTGTGGAAGCTGAAGGCAGCAGCGACTCCAACACACGATGGCGCCCAGAGCCCAGAGATCCCTGCGACTGGCTGATAACGGAGGCTTCTGCTGCTTTGGTGACAGGTTATGAAAGAAAAACAGCCCACAGCATCCTCCTCCCTTCAAAACCACGTATACTTTTACGAAAGCTCTTGCTGCGTGGACAGAGCTCGGTGAGGCTGATGGCAGATGCCAGTGACACCATCACTGATCTGCTCCTCAACAGGGGCTGAACTATCCTGGTAAAACCTGCAGAGTCCCAGCAAACACCGTCACTGACTCGACTGATTCACACCGGGTGGAGCGAGGTGGGATTTACTGACCCGGCAGTGTCGTGCGTGAGCATCGCTAACGAGGGGGCTGCCGACAGCAGCTCTAGATGGATCCTGTCAATACAGCATTTACCGGCCTGTTAAATGCCTTCTAGATATGAGAGTCCAGGTCCAGAGCTGCAGTTTGGTAACCGTGGCTATTACATTCCAGATGACACCAGCCTGACATCAATCCAGCAGGAACTAAATCTCCCTCAGCCAAGAGCTCTGAGCAGAGCCAGGGACCAACGTGGGGCACATCGCACCAGCCACCAAGCAACCAAATCCTGCAAACCCCAAACCTCTCCCTCCCTCCAGCTCTGCCTTTCGGCCGAGGGAGCACAAAGAACAGAAATTCAATGCAATCAAACAAACTGAAATGCTGAAAGCCCTTCTCGCACAAGCAGCTCCCCTGGCAGAGCTCCTGCAGGACTGCTGGGGTCTCCTGTCTCCAGAGGTTTCAGCACCTTCTCCTCTACACGGCAGCACGTCCAGTGAGACCTTCTTACACCGTGTCTTGCTATTATCATAGTGAATTTTGCAGGCTCTCTGTAACCTTTGGGGCTATCTGCATGGCCCTCGTTTTGCTGTTCCTGCACATGACAGATTACCTGTGGATCGCCTACTGCGGGAGCCACTGATACGGAACAGAATGTGAGTTGCCCGCGATCCATCACTCTGCCAGGACACAGCCCTGCCTGTTTTTGAAATAACCACAAAAACCCAACGTTTTCTTTTTTAAAAAATAAACTCCATTAAAAAAAATATCTATTTAAGTTGTTTGCAGTGACAGTGAGGCTCAAACTGGAACCCAAGTCATAAACACACTTGGTTTTGGCAAAATTAAATTTTTGTCTGTGATCCGTCTCCATTTCCTGGGAGACCCAAGAGAAAAACCAGCCAAATGGGCTTTGGGGCAGGCTCTGGATCTGGGTCTGAGACCAGCTCTGCCTCCTCAGTTTTGCTCCCATCCCAGCATCACCGTGTCCCTCCAGGGAAGCTCCCCAGCCCGTGCTCGGCTCCAGCCGCAGCAGCCCCGGCTGCAGAGCCAGCGATGCCCACCGAGCTAAAACAGAGCCCTTCTAATATCATTTTTATCATACGCAGTACTGAACAAGATTATTAAAAAGTGAAATAATGGGGAAATAAAGGGAATTAAATTTCCTCCTGCCAGCAGGCTCCGGCACTGTTCAGTGAGGAGGGTGACGCTGCCAGCAGCACATCCCGCGAGGCTGGAGGGAAGGGGGTCGCCCCTGCCAAGGCAGGGGAGGGGGTGCAGTCTCAGCCCAGCGAGCGTGACCCTCGGCTCCCTCCGCAGAGGGCACTTAACGTGCAGTGAAAATTTTCAGAGCCTCTTAAAAAGGACATTTACAGCACAAACTTCAGACTGGCAGAACAGAAAGAAAAGATATACGCGGCTCACCTTTACCACAGTTATTAATTTACTCCCTTAATAAAATGTGGCAGAGAAATAATTGATAATAATGTTCGCTGGTAGCAGACACAGTTGCATTGTTCTTTAACTGACATTAGCTGAAGGGGAAGTTAAATTCTTAATGTGGCTCCAGAGCAATTCGAAAGGTTAAATCACAGGATCCTTACCTGCGCGAAAGGATTTTGTAGCAAATAGAGGGTGGAATTGACTTTAGAGAGCTCTGCTGCGACGACAGCAGCGACCCAGCTCAGGAGCTCAGCACGGAGCCTCAGTGATTTACAGCTGATCCCTACGCAGGTGCCACTGGCAGAGCACACGTACCGCGCAGGGTTTGATAAGGATCCAGTTTAGAGAACAGTTCTGAGAGGATATTGTCAGTGACACTTCTAAATTATTTGTGTTTTATTTCCCTGCATTACGGGCAATGTTGTCTCTGACACTATAAAAATCCAGATCGCTGATAATTTTATTCCTGCTGTATTTCAAATACAGCGAAACCCACCCTGGCTCCCTCTGGAAATCCAAGTGGAGCTCACTCCCTATGGAAGATCAGACTCAATCTGTGGTAAGATGCTCTGTTGCATTATTCTGGTTGCAACAAGGATTGGAATTTCTTGTCAAAAGCAGGCAAGGCTCCGGTTTTCCCAGCAGCTCCCTCGCTGCAATTTTTAATGTAAGCACAAAGTTCTCGATCAAATGCGTTAATGCTTTCAGGACATCAGTCAACAGCAGCACTTTTAGCGCACGCGATTAACGCTGTCTGGACTAATATCATTAAGAGATAGCTCGAGAGATGTATATGTCATTAATTAGTTAACTGCTGATAATGGCAGCCTAGGAGCCTCTCTTGTAAAATCACACGAACGCACCAAGAACAGGGCTCTGAATAACCACTGCTTTTCAGAAATGGGGTTAAAATATAGAGAGCGGGATAAATTTTCAGCGTTCGCTCCCTAATGAGACACCCAGTAACACCCTGGCTCTCTCGCAGGCTCCCGATTCAGCCATTTTATGTGAGCGTGTGCTAAGACAACCACCTCCCTATAAAAGCTGCAGATGTAATTCTTCTCCAGTTGTTATAAAGGTGGTGTTTTTCTTTCCTCCTAGCGAACAGCAGTGCAGGACTCGCAAGGAGCTCTCTCTCAGGAACTGTCGTGTAGCTCGTCCAGCCTGGCATCTGCACCCAGCTGCAGCACCAGCCCCTGACAACCAGCGCAGCTCCCAGCCTCACATTTCTCATTTGGTAAGGTCGGTTATCAGCAATACACCAGGGGCTCAGTAACTCAGGAGAACACAGCAACGATACCACAGCAGCCGGTGAGCATTCAGGGTTTGGGGTTGGTTTTTCGGTTTGGTGGGGGTTTGTTTTGAGATGCATCTGTCTACCATCAAATGAAGATATGAAAAAGCTGAAGCCCTTTTGCAAAACCTTCAATAACACCGGATCAATGCTGCCCCTGTTTATGGAGAATTCTAGGAGACACAGTCACCTCCGCAATAACAGAAAGCACGAGTGGGCAATCTGCCCCACGTTACCTTTTTTCTCCATTCGTTTCATATCCATCAGCTTCTCCACGTTGTTGGGATCGTTCAGCCACAGCTGCATGCGGACAAAGGGCTCCCGTCCCTTCAAACTCAGCTTGTGCCAGGGCTTGGGGCGAGCCAGGAGGTCTGAGACGGAGCCTTGTGTCAGCCCGAGGATTGTCTCCCCAAACAAGCGCTGACCTAATACGAAATTGAAAACCGCGTGAATTAATTCGGCTGAGAGACCAGGCGGACTACAGACAGAACACGTCTACGAGATCATTCCTCAATTATTCTTACTGCAGAATTGCTTGAAAACCCAAAAGAAACATTTAGAAGAATAAAAGCTCTGCCCCCCACTAGAAGAGTAAATATTGAGCTTTAGTTTAATCCTTAGGATCTGCCTGTGGCAAAGAGAGGAGCTCGGCACACGTGGGGGCTGGGGGCTTGGAGTGAAGGAGTGGGCAAGAAGTAAAATTAATGAGAGTAAAAATAAACCGAACTTTTAGCTAAGCAGGCGAGTAGTGAGGGCAGTGAGGCTGCTGAGCTCTCAGGCAGGAGGGCAGCGCAGCAGCCTGGCTCCAGCAGGGCGATCCAGACATTTCGAGCGATCAATGAACCAAGACCAACGCAATCCCCTGCGCTCAGCAGCGGTCAGTGAGGTGCCCTCAAGGGCACACGGACGTATTTTCTGTGTGGTACTAGCCAAAGTGTTCTAAGTGCCTTAACAACCACACATAATCACATTCTACAGTAGAACAGCTTTTTTTTACGGCCTCTACAGAACCTCTGCTTAAGAATACTTCATTTTAGTTCTCTTTCAGAAGGGTAAGAACCACATAAGCTTTCAGCACAGAGCGTTTGTGTGCACTAGGAACCCCAGTTCTGCACGGTTCAGATCTAACTCATCGAGGGCGGCCTGTGCAGCTCAAACCCAACCACACAGCTGGTTTTCTCGAGCCCCTCACTTCAGCGCTCCTCCTCGGCTAAGCTGCCTTGATATGCAACAGCTTTTGTCACAAGACAGAGCCTGAAGTCATCTGAATCATCGCTGGTGGTTTCTGACGGGAGCGCGGCTACGCTGGATTTTCAAGGTACCCCAAAGATCTCTCTGTATCGACCAAGTTTAGGCCTCGGGGTCTTGTGTCTGATCTGTAGCTTCGCAGTGCTCTCGCTAACACGAAGCAGAACGCTTGCCCTTCGCTTCCCAGGGCTGCCAGCAGCCATAGCCAGTGGTGACAAACAGATCCGTATGGGACCGGTGCTCCTAGAGCTCTGCAGGTTATGCCTCCGCTTAAAGCTCCATCAGCTCTTGCCCTCACAGCCTCACCTGATCCTGACACAAACGGCTCGTGGAATATACCGGCTCTAGAGCCCCATCCTCTGTGCTTAACCTCAAGCACTTCCTCCTCCTCCTATTTAAAAACTTCCTGAACCTTTTGCCCTGGTGAATTTTTGCTCCTGTACAGGGAGAAGAGGGAATGTGGGACAAGGTAGGAGCTGCGGGACATTCCATCCATGCGTGGGGCAGGAGGGTCTGCAAAGCTTTTGGAGGATGAAGATGAGGTAACGTAGGCAGAAAGGGGAAACGAGGACAGGGCTAACGCGACAGTCTGCTAATAGCTCTAAAACTAATCCTGAAAACCTAAATTCAGAATTCACTTAAGTTCCTCAGTACTAAGTGATTCTTCAACTACATTCAATATTAGGTAAATGAGACAAGGCAGTAATTCAGGGCCAGTTTTAGAGCCTGGATACTGCAGAGTCCACGCACTCCCTGTTCTTGTTTAAAAGCTTCAGCAGGTTCTCATCCATTTACCTTTAACCCTACCTTTAACCCTGTAGTGGATGGCTACTTTGAAAATCTTTTAGTTTGCCTCTGTAAATAACTTTCCTTTGCTCTTCCCCAGTTTCTAACCCTGGGCTGTGCTCAGCTGGGATGTGATGCGCTCGCTTCCAGCGGCCACCACGGCTCCTACAGCTGCTGAGCAGGGTCAGCGCGGCCACTGCAACCACCCGTGTGGCCACACAACCCACTGAGACTGTCAGGGCTTCTTTGGACTCAGACCAACTGCTCCAGTTCATTGTGTGGTCACAAGAACAAGAATACTGGCACAAATCTCCAAAAGGGCTGGGAACAGTAACCTAAAAAACCTAAACCAGGTACCAGCAACACTACTGAAGGAAATGAACCTCAAACTACAGCCTCAAAATGAAAAATGCAAATGTGGAAGAAGGTAACATCACGTTCTCTAGGTGCTCACAACAAAGGTAAAGATGTTTGTGCCGTTTATTTTATCCCAGGACGTGGGTAAAGCACCTGAAAGGCTCCCAGGCTGACGGGGAATGTGTCAGAATCATTCTTGGGAGGCAGCAGGTGGATCACGCTCCACCTTCCACACGGCACTATTAATAACTGGAATAATTTAAAGCAGAGGTTTCCTAAAAATCCTGCTAATTCTCCCCATCTTTTATCCGTATTTCCTTCAGGCCCCATGGGCAGCACTTTCTGCACATTTTGCTGCTTTCATGGTCAGTCCTGGCTCTTTCTGCTAAATCCCCATTAGCACAACCCTTCAACTCCTTCTGCTTTTGCTTCCCTCGCTCAGTGCTACGTTGTCCAGCACGGAATCCCTGATAATTCTGTGACATTTGGGACATTTGGGAACACCAGCAACATGTCAGCGTTACTGCTGCAGCATCCTTGGCTCTACGGTGCCTGCTGAACGAACACTAAAAGGTGCGAGAGGAGAGACCTGCCAAACACACCCTGAAGGGGTTCGCACAACGTGGTCTTTACAGGCTCATGATACAGGAACAACTGAGCCACAACCAGCTGCCCAGGAGCGGTTCGCGAGGCCCTGTGGCCCACGACAGAGGAACCCGTGCACCGAGTCAATCTGGCGCACGAGCACGCCGAGGGCGCAAAAAGGAGACATTGAAACTGGTTCCACACCTAATGCAGAGTTTGGGGCACATTTCCTGGCTCTTCTGCTGCTTTTTAGGCTTGTCAGCCACACTGTAGGAAAACAAAAACCATGGGAAATAAAAAAAAAGACTAAGTAAAAACGGCATCAAAGCAAACGCAAACAAAAATACTTTTTCAAACCTCTCTGAAGCACCAGAATAGGTGCAGCACTCAACAGCATTCTGCCCCAAAATGAGGCCTGAACCTGCAAATCCTCTCTGTGACGCGTGGCTTTATGTCTATGATATCTCCTCTGAACCAACCACCACAGGCTGCCCACGCCAACAGGCACGAGCAGGTAACTGCTGGGTTTGCTGGATGCGACCCCATGCAGGGGATGCCCACGACCAGGGCAATTTTCTTTTTTTCCCCCCAAATTATGTTAAATGAGAGCTTGCAACCTCCCCCACCCCAGTATTTTTCCCCTTTGGAAAAAAAATCCAAGATAGCAACATATTTTTCTCTGTCTTGCTGAAAAGAGGCTCCCTTGCATACTAAAGTGATTGAGTTTTTACTTATACAGTCATAATGTTCAGAGGACATGGCTGGAGTTTTTCTCATATCAGTATCATCTGCAGTCAAAATCTAAACTGATCTTTTTGGTCCCATCTGTACTCAACGGAGAGAAACTGGAGAGCGATTCATCCCCACAATCTCAGATATCTACTGTGAACATCTAAATTCAGCTGAGATGAATCCCACACGAAGCTCCAGCTGTAGGTAATACTGCAGCAGCCCCACTGCCTTCCCACTAGAGACTTCAAAGGACTCTTAAAGATCTCCCAGTGCCTTGTGAGGGAGGCAAGCATTGAACACATAGGAAGAACTAGTGATTTTGAGGTATTAAGTGTGGGTTTCCCATACTCAGATGAGGTTACGGCCTTTGACTATTCCAAATATCCACCCATGTTGATGTTACATTTCATCCAACACCCAAAAACTTGTATGGAAGCAAAAGCAGCTTTAGCTTTGCACATCTCCAAGCAAAATAACTGAATGGCCTCACATACTCATCTACAGGTTCATCTAAACCTCAACCGAGTCTGAACTTACCCTCCCAGCTCTACCTGAACGTGACGCTTCTGCTTGTGATGCCCCTTCCTCTCTAGTCATGCTGGACTCTACTCGACCTACGCCTAAAATGCTGGGGCTGGAATCTATAAGCACGGGGGAAACCAGCATTCCTCAAGGGGAGAGCTCACCGGCTTTATGGTTTTGGTCTTCTAGACTCTATTTAGGGAGGTGGAAGCAGGATCTGGCTGGTGGGCCAGGAGCAGAGCTTAAGAAGAGCAAGGGTAGGTGGCATTTTAAATAGAGTATGACAACCTGAAAGGATTTTTCTACCAGTTAAAAAAAAAAAAATATTTTAACAGATTAAAGCTTCGGCCAGAGTAAGACCCAAGCGCTCTTGTAAACGCCTGCTGAGATACTGCTTAAAAATTACCGAGATTGTTGTCCGTTAGCACTTCCTTGACCCTCTTCGTGATGCCGTAGGTGTCCAGCTCCGGGGACATGGCAACCAGCTCCTGAATGCTGAGAGCCGAGTGGCCCGACAGCGGCAAAGGTGTCGTCGACTGGGAGTCAGAAGCCGGCGGCTCGCTGGACTCTTGGGATTTGCCGTCCTTGCTTGTCTCGATGGGGGGACAGGGCTGCTGCACCAACTCAGTCAGGCTCTTCACCGACTCACTGGAGCTCATGGGCGATTCAGGAGCAGGACTGCAACTGGCAGAAGTCTTTGGAGTGCTTTCTGCAATTAAAAGAAGGAAAAAAGTCCTCGCTTTAGCATAATTGTGATGTTTTGATTGCAGGATATTTAACTTTCCCTCTCATTTATATTCTACCTACTTACAGAAACGTCTGAGCGTGCAAAATGCTACTTGTTACGGCTTGGCTACTAAAAAGCCTCTTCCAAAACACAGAATTATTTTCTAATTTTATCTTCAGTCATCTCTGCTTTCTTATAAAGATGCACAAATATAAATCAAAATCAGGAGAAAATGAAGAGCAACGCTCTGTAAATCTGCAAGAAATTTCCTTGGTCAGGAAATCTCATAGTTTTGCTTTCCGCGACATTTTCGAACAAGGATGCTTTAAAATCTACTATTACAGCTGGTTGAAGCCTCCTTTGGTGGATTGTGAGAAACCCACTCAGCCGCTATTCTGCAGCGGCAATGAGGCATTTTCTACAGCCGATAGAACTTTTCATCTTGGAAGTGCTATTAATTTCATTTGGCCTCTTATCACTCGCATCACATTTTTGCACTTCTCTTTGCCCAGAAATAACTTAAAAAGATGAAAATACAGTTTGCGATTATCTGTATTAATTAGCATGTTTGAGAACGCAACATCGAGAGAGCCGGTGGATCAGGAAAGACCCCAAATCTGTTACTGGGACGCTTTGCGTAAAGGAACACTCGGAATCTGTTGATTTGCCAACAACAACAGGTTCTGTACAAAATGTTTTCCCCTCGTTCCCATTTATCTGTAAGAGAATGAAGCGAGTGAGCTGATGCAGGAAGCTCAGACATCTAATGGCTCAGCCTAACTGTTTTTTAAAGCAACAGCATGGAGTCAGGGTGGTTCAGAAGAACCATTCCCTTCCAAAAATAAAGAGCAGACACGGTTTCGCTGTGCACGGTTCTCCCCCATCTCGGTGGGGCCGCTCGCCCTCCCTGCTGCCCCACATCTCGTTACTTGACAGAGTTAATTGCGTGTATCTCAGGTTCCTACAGCAGTGGGTTTGTCCCCAGACCTCTGGAGGAGGCTGATGCTCTCTCCTGCACGAGGATAAGGCTGGTCCACACCCACACCTTGGTGCCTCTCGCGGAATCGCGCTCTCCTGACCACCGCAGCGCCCTGTGCGAGCGGATGGCTCCGCAGCAGCAGCTCCTGCACTGCCACGGCAATGGCTAACAGCTAATTCCACTGCTTTCCGAGCCTCTTTGTTTGCTGTCCAGAACACCATCAGCTTGTGCGGCACTGAAACGCACCCTAAACGCTGAAGGAAAACGCTGCCTACGTAAAGGCGGGTGAGCGGAGCAGGGGCCACGGTGTAATTGTGGTGTTGGAGGCGAAGAGAAGCTCTCACGATGCTGCAGTGAAGAGAGGTTCCCTGACACACTTACATAAAGAGTCGCTCTCTCGCATCAGGCAATCGGACGTGCTCCCGAGCGAAGGATGCAGAGGAGGCAGCAAAGCAAACCAAGGTGCACATAAATCCTTCAGGCAAGAGGGATCCTACAAACCTGATTTCTTTTTTTTCCGTTCACCCCGGGTCATCGTACGACTGAATATAAACCCAGCAAATGTTATTTCTGTATGGGAGCAGCAAAGGAATCGTACAGTAAATTTGCTGCGACGCAGCCATGCGCGGGGTCGCTCTGGCACATCATCCATCTTGCTCACCGGGCACTGTCAGGGACGGCAGGAATTCCCCACATGATAAACAGATTTCTTCGCAGGTCTGTGTCCTTTAACCCACCGCAAGGTCACAGCGATGGCTGCCAAGCTAATAAACCGCGCGGCACTCGCTCAACTTCCCTCTAATTTCGTCCCCTGTGCCAGCTTACACAAATCTTACGGAATAACTGGAGCAGCAGCAAATTTCCTCCACGATTCCTCATCTGTGCGCGGCGAACCACACGCACACACGAGCGCAGATCAAACCCGAAATCCGGCCCCAGCCACAGAGGACTAAACAAAAGCATCTCCCGATGCCGCCTCCTCCCTCCGCTCTCCCTGCCCGGCCTAATTAGGTAAACAGCAAAGGTAATCAGCGTTATCAGACATGCTCCACGCTGCTCATATATCAGCTTATTTATTTTTTATATCGCACATCGAGAGCTTACTCGAATTTCATTTTTAAGGCCAATCTGCTGCTTATTTACTCCAAAAGGTAGGATTATCCGAGTCTAATTTTGGAAGGCGGCACAGATGACGAGCTGCCTGCCCCCCGCGACGCACAGAGATTTCAGCGGAGGCATCGTGCGCACGCACCACAAGTAACTCCAACGCGCTCCCCACTCGGTTTTAGCATTTTTTTCCCTTATGGAAAGACATTTTCGAGATCGCATAAATATTTGAGGAAAAGATCCATTATTTGGAAAAGTCAATTCAAAAATCAAATAACGCAAACACTTCCTGTTAATCTACTTAAAAAATTAAACACACATTTCGAGTACAAGTGACTGCTGGCAGAACAAAAGGGAAAATTGACTGTATTCACTATTTAACTGTCAATCCACAGCCGTTTCACATGCTCTATGAAATCATTTTTTTCTGTATTCACGTCTCTCAAATTCCTCACAGAACAAAGAAGGAAATTCAGGACATCTGAAAAAAACACATATTGAGATTCCAAAAGTCGGATTGAACATTTCCAATGAAAACAATGCCCTGAAAGCTTATTCCTTTAACACGTGTTCTGCTTTTTTAAGCCCACACTGACGAAGGCACTTTCATAAATACCAGATAAACTTCGCTCTATCGAAAGGCTCTTGCGTTTTGCTCCCCGTCAGCCTGTATCCAGTTAAAAACCTGCAGCAAAAGCCCAAGAGCTTCAAGAACAAGGTGACCAAAGTCAAGAGCTGGATAGATCTAGAGCATCCCGAGCGATGAGAACACTGCAGAACTGGGGATTATTTTAAGTCTTGGGAAGACACAGAAGCTTCGCAGAGGATGGAGAAAGGTCTCCAACAGGACCTCCCCATCTACCCTGGTACAAAGACAGTTGATTTTTGTGGTCTCACACTCCTCAGCACAATGGATGAAGACAAATCATACTTTGGTCCCACTCAGTACCTACACGTTCCCCAGGTCTATCATGACAGCGCTTTGGAAAATGCTAAAGAAGTCTGAAGACAGAGTTAACGGTTACAGCAGTTTTCCTGAACTTAACATCAGATTTTCTCATTCTTCTCCACCTACATAATCTTCCAGCCCCATATTGGGGTCTGGTCCCCAGTACTGGGTCCCGGGTCCTGAATCGCTTCAACTCTGTAGAACATTCTGGACTACGACTGTCCCTCTGCTGGCCTGCAAATTACCTGAACACGCTCCCTGCCAGACGGCATCAGCCTGACACATTCCTCTGCAACGTCTGATCATGTTCTGCCACCGTAACGTGATGAAATCCATGTCGGGTGTAACGAGCCACGGGCTGCGCTGGGCTCTCCTCCTGCAGCACCCCCAGCCCTGCCAGCGCGGCTGCACGATGTTTTAATTATATTCTGCAGAACTCCTGGGCTCTGGTCGAAAGGGACTATCTTGTGATTGTGATGAAGAGAAGCTCTTCTTGCCACAGGACATATCCCGGCATGGTCCCTCCATACAAAAGCAGTGGGTGAGCTCAGATCTGCTTCAGCTGGATCCTCCTTCCGAAGCCCACGACACCCCAGATGCAAAGACTTAGGGGTGATACCTGCTACAACCACCCCAGAAGGCCACGGATTCCGGCCTGACCTGACACCAGTGCCACATGGATGCCCCTCAGAGGATGACGGAGCCGTGCTGAGACAGGGATACGGTGTCACCGGTCCCAGAGGTAGATTCCTCCCATTCAATTCCTTGCACACATTTTGAGGGTGGAATGTTTGCAAATTTTGCTCAGACGCTGCCTCACCTCCTGCATCCATGAGCATCGGACTTTGCATCGGCTTGGAAATCATAGAA
>WAAB01006299.1:0-83565 GCA_013389865.1 Piaya cayana | reverse complement strand
TCTTCTCCAGGCTAAACACCCCCAGCTCTCTCAGCTGCTCCTCATAAGACTTGTTCTCCAGCTTTGTCGCTCTTCTCTGGACTCGCTCCAAATAGAAGGTTCAGAGATTTGAACAGATTTGAACAAAAGCCTCTGAATTCACAAGCACAAACCACAAGCTGCAGGCTCCAAGCCCCTCGTCCCAGGACTCGTCTGGCTGAAAGGAGCACTCGGTGCTTCCCCAGCCCAGGAACCTCTGGGACAAGGAGCTGCTCAACCTTTGCTGCCAGCACAACCTGCCAAGGGGACTCCCAGGAACGAGGCACAGAACGTGAAGAAGATGAGGAAGATCATGCAAAGCACAGAAGGCATTCAGGGGCCTCTAAAAGGATTATGAGCAATATTATATTCTAAAGACAGCAGGCAGACAACAGCTGCCTTAACTTTCAGAGCAAAGTGGATTGAAAAAGCAGATCCACTATAATTTTCAGAGACAAATCTCTGTAGTTTATCTGATCCACTATTTAAATTTCCATACACAGCCCTCTATCTGCAGTAATAATAACCTAAATTCCATTTAGTGTTCATTTGAGCAGTCAGGATAAAGTCATTTCTTATTATCTCCCCACTGTGTAAAAAACAGCTTGAAGGTAGGAAGTCAGCAAGCATTTTCACCAAAAAGTAATTATTGTAAGTGACATTTTTACTGCTGGCGTGCCATAAGGCGAACTGCGCATTTGGAAGGACAAGTTGCTAAAACAAATTGACAGGGTACGCTGTGACATTCCGACAAGAACCCAAACACGATTTAACTGCCGCGTGGTCTGATGCTCCACTTCTTGCTCCGTCCAAGGCTCCGGCTTCAGGTCCGTGCTGAAACCAGAGTCCCCTCCCGAGGAACCGCGGGATCCACCGCGTCCCGAGCCGAGCAAGGAGGCAGCGAGGGATCCCACGCGCTGCTCGTTCCCTTTATGGCAAATTAGAAGGGAAGAGGAAAGCAGACAAACATGGACAGATTTCTCAGCAACCTCTCAAAAGAGCATTTGCCACTCCAGGGCCTGCGTTTACCTCCTCGTGCAGCTGAGTTAATGGACAACAACAGGCCTGGCAGGTTGCCCGAGCCCCAAGTGTCTCACACTGGGACTGGATTAGTTTCTGCCTTCCCCAGTGACTGGGCTGTCCATTCTAGCCAAGCTGGAGACCAAAACCTGGGGTACCTTGTGCTGAGAATCAGGACCCGGCCACGCGGCTGATCAAGGGGGACATCTCAGGACAAGCCTGCTGCTCCTTTCCCAGGGCCTGAACATTGTCACCATCGTTATTTTTCTCCGACCGTGTGTTCTCTGCCACCTTTAGCAGTGGCTCTTTGCAGGGTCTTCTAAACCACGCTAAGAGCTCTCCTCACTAGCAGTGGAGCAGCACAGGTTTGAAATAGAGAACAAACCCGAGCTGCCCTGGTGGCACAGCTCTGCAATCCATCCCTCTTCTGGCTAATTAAGAGACAATCACAGAACCATGGGATGGGTTGGAAGGGACCTCAAGCCCACCCAGTGGACACCTCCAACTGGATCAGGGGCTCCAGCCCCATCCAACCTGGCCTTGAACCCCTCCAGGGATGGGGCAGCCACCCCTGCTCTGGGCAGCCTGGGCCAGGGCCTCCCCACTCTCATCATCAAGACTTTCTTTCTCATGTCTAAATCCCCCGTTTTCAAATTTAAATCCATTCCCCTCGTCCTACCACTCCATGTCCTTGGAAAAAAAATCACTCTCCAGCTTTCCTGGAGCCCCTTCAGCTACTGGAAGGTCGCTCCCCATGAAAGCTGAATGTTCTCTCAGGCTGCGGTGTTGGTGGATTTACTGCGTTGAGTGAACCCTGGCTAGTCACAATTTGCAAATTAATGTGGTTTGGGGAAAATACGATCTTTCCTAAGGTTATAAACTCCCCTGGCTACAGGCAGGGAGCTCACAGCCCTCCCTGTGGGGTCTGCAATGACATGAGGGACGCAGCGACGTGCAGTTGGAGTCGCCAGCGCTTGCTCTGGTCGTGGTTATGGATTCCCACTCTGGTCGTGGAGGGTTTGTTTGTTTCCCCAATGTTATAACTTTGGGAAGATGTTCTCTTGGGCCTTGACTCAGAGAGAAATCTGATGTGGGCAGGGGAAGCGATCAAAAGGAACCCCCTGAAGGAAAGGAGATGGGTGTGAACACAGAGGAAACTGGCTTCGTTAGCTCTGAAATTGCTAAAAATACGTTAAATGGCAGGAGCACATAGAACTATCTGGTGAAGGAAAATGCTGGAAATACTTGAATACAACTGTTAGAAGTACTTGAAAGAAGCTTGAAAAACACAGAGCTGCACTGCAAACTATGGGACTGCGACCAGAGAGCAGCCCCGACGCAGCCGCACTGCGGAGAGACCTCGCGAGCGGCGGTGAAGGACACTTCTGAGATGTTCTCCAGGGAAGCAGGAGGTCTCCACAGTCACAACTAAGCACTATTTTACAATGAATGCAGGGGGAAAAAGGAACTTGTGAATTTTTTAGCTGGTTGCAGAGACAACTGGGAAACACCAGAGGACCCTCAGGCCAGACCATAAGCCCCCAGCCCTCAGTGGCCAAGGGACGATGCCTACGAAGAGGCGAACGGCAGAGCAAACCCAGAGGGAGAACCTCCTCCACTGCCTCCCTGCCCACACAGACCTCCCAGAGCCCAGAGCAGGGGCTTTGTGTTGAAGAGCGAATGATAATTTTTGGGTTTTATGTATCGCCTATAAACAACTAAAAACCCCTCTCTTAAAAAGAAAACAGATTTTAAATGAGGTGATGAACGCCCAAATGACGGTTGCTTTAGAAGACCTCGCTCTACTCTGCTAATCTTTATTTAAAATTCAGATTTCTCCGTGTTTCTGTAATTCGGAAGTCAATATTTAGAAATAACCGCTGTAAAATATTTTCAATAACCTTATTATTAAAACAGCTTGTGTGCAGAAACTTTATTAAAGATTTTCTGAATATTAAAACAAATATGCCGCGAAAGCAATCCATCAAGATGCCACAACCCCACACGGTTATATATTTAGTGTAATGAAAATAAACGCATAGACAATGCCTTTTGGAAAAGAGAGTCAGAGCTTGCAGGGGCTCTGCTGCAGTGTAGGGGTTGTTTGCTGGCTGACCTGATGGTCTGAGACTAACACCAACGTGTTACCATGTTTGTGAGTGTTTGTCGTCCTCCTCTGTCGTAACCCTGAGCGTGAAGGTTTTTCACTGAATCACAGAACGGCCTCAGCTGGAAGGGACCCACGAGGATCACGGAGTCCAACTCCATTCACACCATGCAGTGAGGGTGTTGCCTACGTTGTTCTACACCCTCCTTTGAGTCGTGAACCTCTTCTCTAGTCAAGGGGAAGCAGCAGAACGCAGACGCACCCTGTGCTCCGCATCTCAATCCATCTCCCCTACGGAACAATGCGGCCATTCACGTCCATCCACACGGGATGGACCCGAGACTAACGAGCGCTCAGCACTGCAGCCCTATCCAGCATCCACAGAGGTTGCTCTTCATCTCCGAGGAGAGCAGTGGGAGAGGAGTGACCCTGAGCATCGCTGCTCCTCTCCGGGAGGAGCCCCGGCCAAAGCACCGAGACAAAATGACATTTACATTGTAGGCAACAATATTATAGAAGCTATTAAGGTACATTATTTTACACATCCTCATAATCTCTCCATACTGCTTTACTTAATTTGTGATAAAATTGTTGAGAAAGGGTACTTAATGTAGGACAGTCAGTAAAAGTAATTTATCATCTTCCCGCTTCGGTGCTCACGTTATCAGCGAACTCATTTTCTGCATTCATCATGCAATCAGCCTATTATTTGCATATTAATCAGGCAGTGGACCATGAAAGAGCCGCATCCCAGCCAAATGCTGCACTATCTCAGGAGGAACACTCAGTAATTATCATACATCAGTGTTATGATGTGGTAATTGATTATAACATCTTTCTGTTGCCCCTGGGGAGTCCCACTGCTAACCCAGCTCCAGGCGCTCTGTGTGGATTTTTCTCTGAAAATTAGAGAAACCATCGTTGCCCTTTTATTAGTCTTTTTTTTTTTTACCTTTGCAGCAGACACTGCTCTGAGTGTTTCCAAGTTACTTTTGACTTTTTTTCCTCCCCTTCCTTAAATGAAACCTTCAGGAAAAGAACCCACCTGCCTCAGATCAGTAAAAAGTAAAACCCCCCAAACCAACCCCCGGAGCGGAGCTGCTGGGCTCATTCTCTCGTTCCCCCCCGCCAAGGTCTGGTGGCGGTTTAGGTGCCGCCATCGCCTGCTCGATGCCCTCCCCACCACACACCAAAATGTCACAGCTTCAATAGCCACTAATTGCAAAGTTCACGTAGCCGCAGTGAAGCGGCTTTATTTAGGTGCCGAATGAGAGGCTAATTTTGGTCCTCTCGTAAAGGACAAATGAAACATCTGCCGGTTCAAACTCGCGCTATTTTTAGGACCCAAGTTCCAGAGGGGTAAAAGGGAGAGACAAACACGAGCCACAGTCGCAGTGCAGCCCGTCTCACACCTCTCCGCGGGAGCCAAGTGGGGAGCGAGGGCGGCTCCTACCCCAGCATCCAGCCCAGCTTCCCTTGTCCCAGCACAGGGACATCCCAGGAGAGCCCATGGAGGGAACCATCGCACAGCACGTGGCACAGAAACAAGGCTGCTCTCCTCCCAGCTCCCCGTCCTGGCCAGGCTCATCACAGAGACCCTTGGCCCAGCGCAGCTCTTGCCAACAAGCAGCTTCAAACGGTGCTTGAGTCCTTCTGGGGAACCATCCCTCCCCTCAACCTCGCGACAGGGCACTGCAGGCACAGCCAAAGCGACCGGCAGCTTTGAAGTTGCTATCAGCAATTATCTTTGACAAGTATAAATGTGGGACATGGACTGTTTCCTCCGTTCATTAGGCTTATTAATTGGATATTTTTCTATTTTCACTTTTATTTAAATTTGATCTCAAACTCGCTTTGCTTTGTGTCCAATGTGAGTTGTATTTCTCATCCATTTGAAATATCCCTGGATTCCTTCATTTGTTGTTTCCCTGGACGGCTGCTGGCAAATTCAAACCCTCCAACACCCAACAAATCAGGGACAAATTCACCCATTTTTCTCCTCTCCTGCTGCACCGAAACGCAAAGGCCGGCCTGAAGGTAACCTGGAAGACATTCATTTTCTGGCAATTTTCTGTTTTTTGATTCTTGGGAATAATTTGCTCCCCAGCAATAAATAACTCTCTAATCAGAGCCGTTCGAGTCTACCAGGCTGTTTATTTCCCTCTTTCAGAGCTACCTGCTGGAGCAGACAGCTGCCTCCCAGCTCCATCCCCATTCTGAGACAGCAATAACAACCTGCACGTTTGGTCCGAGCACACCTTTTCCACGGTATTTTGGGAGGAAAATAGCCCATTATCTGTTCTTTGCATTGAAAGCAAAGTAATTTCCAGCCAGAGGAGGAGCATTTTGTCATCTGCTGAGCAGCGGTGCTGCTGCTGCCGGGGGACGGGAGGGTGTGATGGGGGCTGCACCCTGCGGGGAGCGGACCTGCCGCCCCCTCCTCTCCCCACAAGCAACCAGAAGACCAACACGAGCTTCTGCCAGCTGCCAGAGCCTCCTGGAACCAACAGCAAAACACCCACTCCCTGAGGAGCGGAGCCTTCCCGACCTCTCCTGCAGCTGCCAGCCCATGGGGGACAGATCCTGGCCGTCACCCCGGCTTCTGACCCCCCTGCAGCTGCACGACTGCCACGGCCTCGCCGCCGTTTCAGTGCTGCTCCAGTTATTTTTGTGTTTGCCTTCCCTGTGGATCAGCTCCTCGCTTCCCACCCAGCTCCTCTGGGGTTTGCAGCTGGCGGGTGAGGCCCCTGCGAGGAGGAGAAGTACCGGGGTCCCTCCCCAAAGGAGGATGCTCAGCTCCGAAAATGAAAAGGAAACGCTGATAATAAATAAAATAAAGTAATAAGTAACGAAGTGATGAGGAGTGGAATTTACAGAGCTCTAATGTTCAATGGTTTCCTTTAAACAAGGGCTGGAGAGAGTGCAAGGGATTGAAGCTGATGTTGCAGTGGAAGCGCAAACCCACAAACCAACTCTCAGGCTACCTGAGATCCCATAAGCTACCTGGGAATCCATAAGCTACCTGGGATCCCATAGGCTACCTGGGAAGCACGGCAGCAATGATGGTCAGGAATGTTCTATTTCTTCATTAACTTGAAAAATACACCCATACGTTAATTCTAATCATTAAAAAAGTAAGATTCTGAGACCGAGGCACTTCTGTGCCTGGTGAAATGCTCTTGCCGAGCCGTGCGTGAGCTCCCGCTTGGAGATCCCTTCCTACACATGGATGGGGAGGGAGCATAAAGCAGACACTTTCCCAAAGAATCACAGAACTAAACAGCTCTAACTGGACTGGGTAACTTCTCCAAAATGAAGAAGCACTGGGTGGTTCAATGGACAGAGAAGAACACAACTGGGACAGGAATTTCTCTACCAACACTGACCATGGGCAGAGCATCACTGGCAAGGAAAGTCCTGCGGCCACGTGGGACAGAGCGAGGCAAGAGGCCGAAAGGACCAGCTGACAGCCAGCACTGATGGCCAACGTTGTATTAAGAGCTACCTTGAAACGCCGGCTTCACGCTGTGTCCCGAGGCCGCAGCAAAGTGCCTTGTGAGGGAGTCTCCCAGCTTTATTGATAGCAGGGGGGCTGCTGGGAAGGTTTTCATGGTCCAAATGTCATGGAAATGGCACAGAACATGATCACACACGTTACAGACAGACTACAGCAGCTGCCCGTGTGTGCAGCCAGCTGATATCCGAGGGTCTGAAATGGAGACAGCCAGAGCCGACTGCTCCAGAGCTGCAGCCTCCACGGAAATAACAGGGAAACTTCCCCAGAGCCCATTTCGGGGTCTGCATGAAGAGAGCTGCTGGGCTGACTCGGCTGTTCGGCCCCAAACTTTACAAATGTGTTTGCACCAGCACAAAAGGAGAGAGCTCCTCAACAAAACAGACCCAAATATCGGTCATCAAACACAACCCATCTCGTCTATGTAAGGAATTCCTGCAGTCCAACCACTCAGCTATTAAAAGGCTTGTGATCTCCCTTCTCGTCCAGTTTATAGCCTGCATCAACCACAAACATTTCATGTCCTGTGGTTTTATTAACCAAGAATTCCAGCACATAACTGCCACCTCTCCCTCCGTGTGTGATCTCAAGGTACTGAGGATCCAGCTGCCAATCCTACTCGTGCCCTGAAGCGCCATCTCGGACAGCGCGGCTGCTCCAAACAAAACCGCACACCCAAGGAAATGATCACGAACATGGGTTGGGGGTCAGAGCTTCTCCCTTTGCCTCCGTGCGGCCAGGGAGCTTCTCCCACGAGGGCAGCTGGGTGCTAATCCTGAAGGTGAATCTAAGCCTGAAACGCCCTCCCTGCCCAGCGTGGAGAACGATCCGTGTGTCAGCATCCTCCTGGGGCGAGGGGAATGGGGAGATGTGCCCAGGACACAGGCAGCCACCTGCCTGCTCAGCAGCTCCCGGACTGGAAAACATTCCAGGAATAAAGATATAACGGATCCCGGGTTTGTCATTCTGGCTGTGAATATCCTNCCCGGACTGGAAAACATTCCAGGATCCTGGGTTTGTCACCATTCCACATGGCTGTGAATATCCCAACGACTCTAAACCAGATTGCATTCTGATTTTTTTAAAGATTTTCCTTCCCGAGGGATGATAAAAACTAATCTCCCTGTTGTTACAAATGTTTTATTTTGAAAATAAACCTTTTATGCATATTTCAGTTGATCTAAATACAGTAGATCTCGGGTACTTAAATCACCAGATAATACGCAATTATCTCAAGCCAGATTCTGATTTTGAAACAAGCTCTAATTAGCTCCCCATTTTATGCTGCTATAATCCTTTCTTCAACTCCCATGAGTGTTACTATTGCTAAGCAGCATGAGGTTAGGAATGATGGATGATACCCAGAAAGGAAGACAAACAAAAGGGAAATTCAAAATCCCCGGAGATCACCCGCAGCTGTATCGGCAAATGAAGATTTCCACATTAGGTCATAAGACGACCCTTACAGCAACACAGACCAAAAAGGCTCGTCTTCCTCCCACTGAGTATTTGCAAGTCTTTAATGTAGCAGAGGGAAAGTACTCGTCCTTCACAGAGGATAAACACAAAAGTGAAGAAGAAGGCGGTTTTCCTGGGAGCAGCTACGAAATCAACAGCGCCGGAAAAGAAACTTGGTCTTCGAGCCCAAAAGATGCTCCGTAAAGGCACAACCCCCCACGATAAAACAATAAGAACCACGGAGCAGTTAGAAAAACCCCCAAGCACACAACCCTTCTGCGGGCACGTGGCTCCCGTCCAAACCCAGCTCCAACCATCAGCCACGCAGCTAAATAAGGGCCAAATTCATCAGGAAAAACGCTGATGCTCTTGGGTGACGCTAATTCCACTTTTTTTTCCCCTCCGTGTGATTTGGTCTGTGCTTTTGACACATAAATCATTAAACAGGCAGATCTACCCAAAGGCATCAGAGTAGTTAGGTGGAAAGAAACACGCAGCAGAAACGTTCCGAAGGACGCGCTGATCCTATTTTTGACCACGGAGGGTACAGGCACCGTTTTTGTGGAAAACTTGTTCCCCAAAACTTGCATGGAATCGCCAAAGTCTCAATGAAAGGTCACAGGCAAAAAATACAGATATATCTATATAATCACTGGCAATTTTGGTACTGGATTTTGAAAATCCATAAATATGGTTGGCAAAGAAGATAAACAAGCCTGGCTTCTCTTTGCTATTTCAAAATACAAATATATATATACACACACATACTGATGATCCATTTGTCCCTACATATAAAAGACCGATGGGTCCCTCTGTCCACGTGAGACAATGGAAAACGACACAAAAGCGCAGATTTTTATGAATGAGGTGCTAATCAAAACCTTACGATCCAGAAGGGTGACTGACTGGGTCAGAAACCCAGCAAACCTTGCTGGTTTGATAGAGCGGTGCCAAACGGTAACGAAAATACTCACAGCTCGTAAAAGCCGGGGCCGTTCCTGCGCCTGTTGACACTCCGTACGCTGCGGACTTTCTTGGCAAGGCACTCAGGAGCCACCGCCTGCATTAGTTTAATTTCACTTCTTTCCCTCCATGCATTCAACAAGTTCCAATCCAATTAAAGTGCACGGAGGCAGCTTTTCTCGTTTTCAGATCGTTCTGATTCATTTCTGCTCTACAATTACAAGTACGCAACCTTTTCTGCCTTGATTTGCCTGGGAAACGTCTCGGAAGACCAGAAAATTGGAGCTGCTTTTTTTTTTTTTTTTATCCCCTGCCCCGCAGTGGCGGATCTTTTGCAAATGCATAATTATTATTACCTTTTCCAAACTGTTTGCTGCGCTTTTAATTACAGAACAGCTGCTAATAAAAGGAAACTACCCGGCTGCCCTTCCTCATTCAAATAACCTGGTTTCGCTCTTTTGTTCCGCGCGGTGTCACAACCTCCCTTATTCCTTTCTACCAGGAAAAGGACGCCCTGCGCAACATTTTTATTTTTAATCATTGGAAAGGAGGGAGGAAAGGGCACGAGCCCACGTGCTCATTCCTAAGTCGGCTTTAAGGGGGGCGGTCATCAATAATCTGATTTTATTAGCTGATAGGAACGTGTCGCCTCACCAAATACGAGAGCTCAAGGGCAGGAACTGACAAACGAGATCAGGAGTGTGGGAGGGGAGCAAAAACCACCACAGCAGCACGACTGAACTTCCTGGAGGGAATCGCCTCCAGCTCCCAGCAACCCCCCGGGAACCCGAAAGGTGGTTGGATTTTAATACTATGGGCTTGTCTTTCAATCTTTTCTAATTACAGTTAGTCATAAATATGATGATTAGCAACAACAACGCGGCCTTTTCCCAGCTCCTCTGATTTCAAACTCCTCTCAAAATGGCTACAATTAATTACTCATTTTTTCCACGCTGTCTCAGGCGTTTGTTGACTGGAGCAGCTACTCTGGCACTGATGCTCACCGAGCCGGCACCGCCGCGCTTTAACCAACAGCCGCGTGCAAAACGTCACAGGAAATTTCCATGTTCGCTAAGCGCTGGGCTACAAGTCACAATAGCTCGATGATTGCAAATAATCTTTTCCCATTTGGGTTTTGTTTTCATGGCTTGTTTTCACCAGAGGCGTTTTATTTTTTTTCGCTTTTATCTATTTAGTTTCAACCGTTCTTTCGACTAACACGGATTGAATATCGTCACGGATTTTCTGCTAGTAAAATCTTTTACAATGCAAAACGGTTTTCCTCTGGAGCGAGCAAAGGCAGCTGGTTGGGATGTTCAGGATAAAACCAGCAGGCTCCGGGGAAAAAAAAGCATTTCAGAGTGGCAGAGGGGAGCAGAACACATCCCTCCTCCCTGTCCTGAAATGCAAGAATTCTCCAACACGGCACTGGCTGCGAGTCCTGAGCAGGGTAAGAGGGTTTTTCTTGAACACAAACCAGCCCGAGCGCTTTACGCCGGCTCAGCCCAGAGCTCCGAGAGATTTTGTGTGGGTTGAGTTTGGTATCTGCCAGCTGGGCTGCTCCAGCCTCAGTCCTGGGCTGGGCCCATCATACAAACCTCCAGCCCTTCCCTCTGCTTTCACACCCCTCCCTGCCCCATCCCCTGTTTCCAAACGGAAAGGGGAGGGAGGCAAACAGGTCAGCTTGGAATACGTAACAAAGCTTGAGAAAGAAAGACGTAACGTGGCCTTTTCCCCACCTTTGAATCAACAAAGCAGGTTTTGTGTGGAAAAAAACCCCCATTCCCGTGGAGGGAGGCAGTGGGGGCAGGCAGCTCGCGTTCAAAGCGAGAGGGTTTGCTTCACAGTCACTGTCACACAGCAGCTGATGAGCTGAACTATGGGAAAAAACCCCACAGAGCCAATGATCTCCCAGATCAGAGTCTCTGCACCTCAGACTCGCAGCTGAATCCGTGTACTGCCTGCGTCTGCCATAGCAACACGGAGAGAACGAGGAGTGAACTGCGTTAATACAAAACCTGAAGGGTCTCCCGTATGATCCGACAAACCGCGCGAAACCTCTCGGCATCAAAGCAACAGAAACGTAACAACAGCACAAAGAATTATTTCAGAGCAAATCATTGAAACCAGGTGATTTACCTGAGCTCGCACATCCCTGCTGGAGGGAATCCTGCAATGATGTCACAGAGTGAAGGACTAGATAAGAGAGGAGAGGAAAATCAGGGAACAATAAAAGGAGATGCCAAACCACAAAGCAAACAGTAAGCAGGCTCAACAAACAGCCAAGTGCACGCTGCTCGTTTGAGTCGCTGGCATTAAGGGTACGGCTGAGCCAGACTCTACTCTGGCCCTGGGGGATCAGTAGGCGTTGGGGTAAGACAAGAGCCACAATAAAAGTGCAATTGCAACCCAGCATCCCCCCTTTAAAGCTCAGTGCTTCTAGCTCACCTCCTGTGAAAGCGATTGATATTGTCCTAGGAACAATAACGAGCCCCTGCCCAATCCTCAAGAACAGCACACAACATTTTCCAGCTATTTGGCCAATTTTTTTTTTTTTGAGCTACGTATCACGTTCATGCCCAGGTAATATCATCCTGATTAGGAACTTGATAACTGCTGCTTATCAATTACGCACAAACGAGTGCTTGGCTGGTGAGCGTTCCCAGCGCGTCCCCCTAGGGACTGGCCGGGCGGCGGGGTGGACGCTGCCGTTCCCAGCGCTGCCCCGACCAGTGCCGGGCGCAGGTCTCGCTTACTGCAAATTAAAGAAACACCCAACAAAGATCTCCTCCTCCTCCTCAACTCAAACAACACAGTGGAATGTTAATTACCTTGTCCTTGTTGCTGCCCTTGTGCGGGCAGGACACACTGTCCCAGCTCACCATTCAACCAGAGCTGCATACGAATAAACGGTTCTCGGCCTTTTTGGGTCAGTTTGCTCCATGGCTTTGGCCTGGAGAGCATGTCACTGACACTTCCTTGGGACAGCCCCAACACCTGAAGTGAAGCAACCAAGAAGGGCAACGTTAAGACATTGGATGTGGAAGGCGTGAGTCAAGTCACTGGCTTCCTCCACCGCTCACCCCTCAGGCCAGTGTGACACGGACAATCAGCAAAACGACATCTGCACGTGACCAATGGAAACGCTCCTCTCCTGCCGTGGAGCGCGGGTTATTCCTGCGGGAACGCAGCGGCAGCGCCGGCGCAGGGGGACGGTGTGAGATTTGCATGCTTTTCATATTTCATGTCAAACAGCCCCGTCAGTTCTAACAGGAAAAACACCGCGTCCAGGCACACCCAGGCAGATGAAACAGGTGGTGATTGGCACGGGTTTTGTTCTCAAACAGAAATAATTGGGACTTTTGAGACTAAGCCTCTATCTGGTGGATGTTTTCGGTCTGAATTACAATGATGTGTGTTTTCACCCGCAGCAGCTCCATGTAAGCAAATATTTAAGAACACAGGCAGCTGCGAGAAAGGGGATTTCAGACAGGCAGAAGGCAATTACCTGCCTGGAATTCAGCACAGGTACAGGGTGAAAAATCACACCTAACGAAAGCTGCCACGGGACCTGCAATGACCTCAAGAGATCAGGGTTTTCATTTCACATCTTAGCAAAAAGGTACGAGCATGGTGCCAGCTCCCGTTGTACCATTATGTTGATTCAATTCCTTCTATAAAGAGGAAACACCAGATGTCCACAACTTCTCATCGCCTGAAAAGTGTGTCCTGGTGGCTGGGGACCTGCCCGAAACCCCACGTGCTCAGTGCTTAAGGCCCCTAGTGTGAAAACTTCATCAGCCTTATGGTGCACAGGTAACTGTGATCAAACAGCGCTTAAAACGCCTGAAAGCAGCGTGAGGTGCCAAGCACCACGTGGGAAACATGACTGTGAATTCTTGACTGGGGACTAAGGAGAGGCAGGGGATTTTCTGTGGGTTTGTTTAAACACCCTTGTGCATATCTCCAAATGTTAAAAAAATAAAAGGAAAAATGTTCTTGTGTCCATAATCTCCACTGCTAACAAATGGAGAACTCTCCACTTGTGACAATGGTTTTACTCAAATATTCCACGAATCCATTACATGAAGCATGAAACATTGAGCCTCAATATTTGCTCCTGCTTTCAACCTTTCTGACTGCGGCCCCGCTGTTGGCTACAACGGCTGGAGCCAATCCTGGAACAGAACCCTACACAGCTCACAAAAATGCAGAATTTACGCTTTGTGAGCTCATTTTTTCAATACTGAACGTAGGAAGCAACAACATTTTTCCATCAGCCACGCGTGTCACATCGCCCTCCGTTAAACCGAGCTCTGCCCCGAGGCGTAACACGAGATGAACCGGTTCTTTACCTTTTCCCCAAAGATCCTTTGGCAGATGCCATTCTTTGCTAGCTTTTCTTTGACCTGCCGCGTTAGCTCTATCGTATCCACCTCCTGGTACATATAAATCTCATACTGCTCGGGTGTCAGTGGAGGAACCGAAGGTTTGGATGGCTTTGACAAGGACACGATAGGGGATGAAGGGAGGGGGCTATTCTGCGGTGTCTCACTGCGACTCGCCCCAGTCACGCTCAATTCAGAACTCTGGGAGTACGGAGATTCCGCGTTTGGCCACTCTTTCCAATACTCTGAAGAAGATGGTCCTTGGAGCTGGCTACGATCTGGCCTAGTCTGATTGCTGACCTTTTCTTTTCCACCACTGGCCTCCTCAACTTTTATATCTTCGGGAAGAGCCGTATTTCTTCTCTCGTGCGGCACAGTGTTCCACCAGTGGTCCTTCCACACACCACCGCGTCCCAACTCATTTTTAACATGCCTCAACATACCCTGGGCAGAATCACTCATTCCATGAAGCTCTAACCCAGGCGCCTCCTGCGGCTCCTTTTTGAGCCCAGAGAGGTTCTGCAACGCAGAGATACTGGAATCAGTGACAGATGGATGTTTCTTCAGGGATATGGCCAAAGGAGAATAGCTGGAAACCGAAGACATCGCAGGTGTAGATACTAGTTTGGGGGACAGGATAGAAATGTCAGCTTGAGACAAAGGTGGTGTTTTTAAGGCAGGTTCAAGGGCCGCCTGCTGGGCCTCCATTTCCCGTCGGGCTTGTTGCAGAATGGATCGAATAGCATCGTCAGAATTGCCACTGCTAGACGCAGAAGGCGGCTGAGCCGGCTCAGCTATGAAAAACAACCAAAAGACTAAATGCAACAGAGGAACATGCTTTATATTCGACACATGCTACTGTACACATTTCCCTGGCAGAAGCAGGGGCTGCAACACATTTCTGGATGGGAGGGAGGAGTTCTCACTAAGCGAAGACTTGAACAAAGTGGGATTTCCAAAGTTCTCCGCTGGAGAATCTTTAGAGATGCCAAAGGGCTGGACGTTTGCACACACAGATTCAACGCGCAAGCCGAGAACTTCTTGCACGTTTCCACCAGTGTAAAAATTGCCCAATAAAAGCCTTTGAGAATCAAGCCTTCACCTCTTCCTCCCCACCCGCTGTGGTCAATAACATTTTACGGTTTGATTTACAAAGTTATTTAACTTTTCACGTCCATCTCCACAAACGAAGGGTGATGCACACTCAGAACACAACACAGCTGTTTCCCCTGGACAAATGGTTAATACCCTCCTATAAGGGAAGCAAGGTGAGTCCTTGTAGCTCCAAGGATATCACACAGAGTTGCAACAAAGCAAGAACTTCATTAAGAGACCTCATTATTTCATTAGACAAGCTCAGTGTGCTCCTGCTCCCTGTTACTTTGCTCCACGGTCCCAAATAGCGGAACATAGAGCTCCACAAGAACCAGGCAGACGCTTGGCCTTCACTCCCTGCCTTATCCCAAGCCCTGGGATGGAGCCCCAGGTGCTTTCAGGAGAGCTGACACTTACATGAGGTGTTTCAGTGGGCAACAGGACTCATGCGGGTGAGCAGAGAGCGGACTGTGGGTGGAGAATTCTCTCTGCAGAGCCAGGAGGGGTTTGCAGTGGCATCTGTTTCCCTTTAACAGGACCAACAAGGTCCCCAGTGCCTGAGAAGCAACAACTCTGAAAGCTGCTCTACAGAGAGCGGGGAAAGGGAAGCACTGGGCAGTACCAGGGAACCCATCGCTGCCAGAGCGGCCTCCAAGGCTTGAAACATGCTACGCGTTATTCTCCTGATTTTATGCCTCATCTGAATACATTTCTGAATTAGCCTCCCTACATCCCTTCCTGTCACACACTATAAAATACATGAAAAGTTAAGAAATGGGAAAAAAGACAGGGGGACCACCTCTTCTGCTTTATCTGCTGGTTTCATAGGGAGTCTGGAAGTCAAATTAATATCTGAAAGGAAGACTGAGACTCTCGGCTGACACATGCGACTGATCAACGTGCTCGCACTTCCCTGCTCAGAGCCCACATTCTTCTCTATGCAAAGACTGCTTGCATTCAATGATATTCTTTAAATCACGTATTAATTCGTTGTTTAGACTTTGCCATAAGGTTAACTCACTTTTCACCTGAAAGACAACTACCCCAAACTGTAGATGAGTTTTTATTTTAATAGACAAGAAGTAATGCAGAGTGTTCCCTATCAGCATCAGCCCTTCAGCCGTGCTGGAAACGACTTTAAAGTTCAGAGGGCTACAGAGTAGAAATGTTAACTAGGTGACACTACACAACGAGAAATTAAACTCGTCTTGGGTTAGGATGTTAAACTAATGATGGAAGGGAAATGATGTTTGGGTTTGCTGCTTCATGCACTGAATGCAGCCTGTACCCACAGCAAAGTCGAGCCGAAGCTGGAACTGCGTTTGTCTGTGTTCCAGTTTCAGTGCGACGGCACCGAGTGAGTGAAACTGCTGGCTGGAGCCTGACCTTCCCCCCGACAAGTGCATCCCCTTCCCTCTCCCACGCAGTTTTGTCCCTGGGGCTTGGGTTACAGAGAAGAGAGAGCAGGGGCCCTTCCCTTTCCAGGGAGTGAACTGGTAGCAGAGAGGGGTTTGTAGCTTTGTCCTGCTAAGTGGTGTAAAGAAGGCAAAAGGTGCGAAGGATTCTCAGAGCGTCGCTCCCCCAGGAACGGGGACGAGCACTGAGCAGAGACCTGCCAAGTGTGACAGACGCCACCTCACCTGGGACATCCTACGGACAGAAACAGCCCCACTGAGCCAACAAATTAATAAAAAGCTCTTCAACCCTACACTCAGGGCTTTAAGAATATAATTAACTGACCAGAAAGCTCACGGTAATTGTTTTAATAAACTTCTTGAAATAAAAGGAGTAAGAGATAACTGAGTCCATACCTGTTTTCTGTACTTGCAGCTCCCTTTTGGCTTGTTCGAGAATGGATTTGATGGCTTCGTCAGAGCCAGACTCTGTGGTTCGGATTCTTGTGGTTATGTTACCTGAGGAGGAAAACAAAACTAATGACACCAGGAAAAATTCTACCTGTTTGGTTGCTTTTAAACTCACACACAGACCGCGCACACGCCCTGACAGTCTATACAGGACCTTTACCAACATTTACAACACCAAGAATATACTTGAAAACACAAAACTATCCTTGCTGTGCAAAAGCCTCCCGCTAGCTGCACTGGCGCTGACATCGTCAGAGGAAGGACTAGGGGCTCATCTGTTCCTCTTCCAGGATATCACAGAGGTTATTGTTTCCCTTCTCTTTTTTTTTATTTTTGAGGGGGAGAGGAAACAGAAGGGAGAAGAACCAGAGGGGAGAGGAAGAAAGCGAAAAGCGTAAGATCAGGAATCAACTTAAAACCAGCACCAGCTGCGAGGCAAAGTCGGATGAGCGTATGTTGAGCCCCAGACAGAATGAGAGAGTAACCAGAGGGAAACACACACCAAGAGAAATGGTCGTTAAACACAGATCCCGTTTGAAGCA
Organism: Piaya cayana; assembly: GCA_013389865.1. Taxonomy (NCBI): domain Eukaryota; kingdom Metazoa; phylum Chordata; class Aves; order Cuculiformes; family Coccyzidae; genus Piaya; species Piaya cayana. The sequence goes on along the minus strand of WAAB01006299.1, from coordinate 66,595 downwards.
CTCTCCAGCTACGAGCTCTTAACTTGCTTGGCTGGCTTTGGTTTGGCTTTTTTTAACCACTAAGGGGAAGAAAAGGAGGGAAATTGATGACTGTGAACGCTACTGAGCTGCTTTGTTTATCAGGAGGTGACCACTGGCGAGCAAGCTAGAGAATTTCTGGCTGGAGTTAAAAAACCCCATAGTTTTGGGGCAGCCATGTTTGTTTTTATTTCTTTTTCTCATCTGGCTAAATGAAAAATTCTGCAACTAAGCTGGAACGAAGAAAAGAACTGATCTTCCTGTTCAGTGATAATTTATTGATCTGATGTTCATTTATTTGTTATCTGTTGCACACTCCACACTGAAGTAAGCACCCAGCTAATTTCACAGTGCACTAAAGTGTATTTGTCAACACAAGCTCCCTGAGAAGAAAGCAGTAAATCTCCAGCAGAGGCAGCACGTTGGATTATACGGAATTGTGCAACTTCCTCCCTCCAAAATCACAAAAACAGCAGAGAGAGTATTTCAGTAGATCTGATGATTTTATAAAGCCACTTCTATCACTGATCTCCTTTTATCTGCGTACACAGCGAAGTTGGGAGTGGAAAAAGTATCCAAACAGGGTTATGTTAGTACAGCAGCAGCAGAATTAGCAGAAGCAGAGTGTTCAGTCTAACCCATGGTTTGTTTTATACTTACTGTCTGTTTTTCTATCAGATTCCAGGCCAGAATCAAACTGCACAGTTTTAAGGAAACACACAGCTAAAGCAACACTCCAGTCCCTAGGCATCGACTGCAAAGAGAAACACCTGCCTGTGACGTACCTTCAGACCCATTTCTTCGTTTCGGTACTTCCTGAAATAGTCTGTTCAGGTTCTGGCCTGGATTCTCTGTTGAAAAACAAGTTTGGTAAGAACAAAACAATCAGGGGATGGTTGCTCTGACATCACGGGCTGTGAGATGAGAAGCTAGCAGCCTGTCCTCGCCCCTCGCGCTCGCTCGGAGCTGGAGGAGCCGGCTACTTTGGAAGAAGCGAGGCCGGCTGATTTGTTAATAAAGATTACAGCTACGTTCGGAAAGGAGATTAGAGAGATATAAATAAATGTCTAGAGATACCAAAAATGAAGAGGTTAAAGATGGGCAGATAATCCCCTCAAGTACAATCATCAAAAGGAAGAACAGATTATAAATCTACCAGCGTGCACTTCCAATTAAACAACATCTAGGAAAATCCTGCCTGTCCTTTCCAATATTTCTCGACTGTAAACAACTTACTTTTCAGTTTCTCTAAATGTAAATCTCAGTCTTTGCTGAAGATGAATCACAATGAAACGCACGTTATTTCTCACAATCGCTGCAGCTGCAGAGCTGCTTCAAATGCAGATTGTTTTTTTAAGCACTCATCTCACGCATTACCTACGATTTTTTTTTGTCAAAACACTTTTGGGAAAAAAATAATCACACGAGACCCAACAGAAGTCTGGTCTCACTAAACAAACGCGAATGGAAGTTCTCAAGTATTTCTGAGGGCTGGTTCCCTTCGCAGCTACCGACCCTCCTCCCTGTGCATGTAGCTCTGACCCGGATCTATCGGGGAGGGTGGGATGGGAGCGTCGCTGCTGCTCGCTCCTGCTGAGAAACACAAGCCAGCAGCTCATCAAAGCGCAAGCAAAGATACTGACCTGCTGGAGGGCCGAGCAGCAGTGAGGGAGCTGCACTCGCTGTACCCGATGTGTGATTCGGGCAAACCCAGCAGCGACGCACACCGGCCCCGCGCGGGGAAGCTTCCAGTTTGCACCGTTAGAAACTAACAGTAAAACGGGGCCAGACCCTCGGCCGGCGAGCGCTTACCTCTTTGTCTACCCTGGATGCTGCGAAGAGCCAAGATGTTCTGCTCGTCCGAGAGGAACTGCTTCATCTTGTGAAACGGCTCCTTGCCTCTCACAGTCAGTTTATTCCATGGCTTTGGCCGGGCCAGTATCTCGCTCACAGATCCTTGCGACAGTCCCAACACATAGTGTCCAAATATCCGCTGTCCGATATTGTGCTTGATCAACTGCTCTTTCACCTGACGTGCAATTTCGGCCGTGTCTATCTCCTCGCCTTCGGAGACGCTCCCAGCGCTTTCTGACTGGCTGGGAGACGGGGCCATGCCGTTTACGTCCGGGCTTTGTTGTAACGGACTTTGGGAAGATATGGAGTTTGTGCTGTAAGGACCTGTTGAGAAAATCATGCTTGTGCTTCCTGCTTCCTGCATGGCCTTGGAGTAGAAGGACTGCATGAGCTGGCGCTGGAGGAGAGAGTTTAGTGCAAATTTTCCTGTGGAGGCCAGGGGTAAGCTGGGGCTCGCCAGGGATGAGCTGAAAAAGTCTTGACTTAAACCCGTTGGTGAGAACTGGTGTGTACCATTAGTATTGGAGGCCTGCTCCCCCGCGTTGCGGAGCAACTGAGAAGGAGGGGAGGCCGGCAAGGTCGCAGGACGCTGACTCTCAGGCTGGTCTTTCCCTTTTCTCCTGGCTGACCCTACAAGGAAGGTCAAACATAATGCATTATGGGGGGTCAAGGAGGGAAAAACCAAGATAAAAAAATGCAAAGTTTGCCCCGCAAAGGGAAAAAGTGCAGATTTCCAAGGGCCAATGACGTGGCAGTGGGAGATTTGGTTTTGGTTTGGTTTTTGGTTTCTTTTTCTTTTTTTTTTTTTTTTTTCTTCTTCGTTTTCCATAATTGAAATTTTCATAAGCCAAACAAGGCCCCCAAAACAAACAACATGCATTTCATGTTTGCACCTTTCTTGTATGTTGCAGCCTGGAGAATCCCCCTTACAAACATCAGAACTAGAACAACGACACGAAGTGCGGTTACACATTTAAATAAAGGCAATTACAGACAGCAAGTCTCTCTTGTCTCGCATCCAAGACATTTCTCATCGGACCTGACTGAACCCAAATGCAGCAAACATTTACATTTTGGAACGAACCAATTTGAATGAAGGAATCGCCATCAGGTGGATGCACCACGATCACTCGGTTATAGCCATAAACCATTTCAGAATTCAGTAACCCCAGAGCCAGTGGCAACTTTGAACTTTCTTCCAGCTGCAAAACCCACAAGCGTTCAAGAATCTGGAAATCCCGTGACCTGCCACTTGAAAAATGTGCACGCAAGATGTAAAAAGCCCACACCAGGAGAGCCAAACGGCAAACGCACTCGGCTAACACGACAGAATGTTGTTTTTCCAAGCTGACCTGCTGGGTCTCTATCTCCGAGTATCAGACAGGAAGGTTATTGTGTTCTGCATGCAAACACTGTGCACAACATCGTGTGTGGGGGAAGAGACTCCTGGTGCCACGAGTGGATTTGTTCCCAAAAGAGAAAACAGCCTCAAACGCCACCACTCGGAACACCTCGTAACACCCCTCCTTCCTAACTTTTTAAAGACTCTCTGCCATATCCAACTTTTATTTTATTATCCAGCCTATAAAACTGCAGAAATCAAACATTATTCAGTGTTCCTGATGCCTCTGAATCATTCTGCCACGCGTCAGCTCAGGCACTCATCTCTCGCTCAGCCCCCCCCTCCCTTTACACGACGGCAAACGAACCAGAGGAGCCGAAAACCGCGTCAACCTACCGCTCAGGTCACTGTTTGTGATACGCAGCGTGGCGTTCTCAGACTGCAAGGAGCGGTTCTTCTCCAGCAGCAGCACCTCCAGCGGTTTAGATGCATCCTGAGGAAAATCAAAGCGGGAGGTTTGTTTCTGAAAGCACCAGGAGCCTCACTCAGACACTAAAAACGATTTCAGAAGAAGAAAACAAGTGCTCATCTCTGTTCTGAACGCAGCTAGGGAATCTGCCAGGCAGATATTTGCAGGAATCACTCGGTGCTCCTACGTGAGCCGTAGAAGGGATTCACCCTTTTAATTGTCACTGTAAATCATTCATCAATTTATTTTGAAATGTGTAACGGACAATTCCTTAATCCCAGTTATTTTAAAACAGTACTGGCAAGCTCTCCATTTAGAAGCTGTAGACTTCTCTTAATCTAATTAAAGTAAGAGTTAAGATGATATTATTTCTTCTAGGTCAACTGGCCCAAGCTCAGCGTTTCCTTGAAATGCCGCATTTCAGCATAAGCAGTTTGTTCAAAAATAGCATCGGCCAGAGAAGTTGCCATCTCCTTCCACTAAACAGCTCACCCTCGGTTATAAAGAAGCACATTGGAAATTAACCCCAGAATATTGATATTCAGCTCCAATTTCAGAAGCAGGAATTTAATACGTGACCTTTGAACCGAAGTTTGCTGGAATAGCAAAGGTTTCTCCTGCTTTCTTAGTGCTGAAAGGTTTGTTTGCTTTTACGAACGCTATTTTCAAGGCTAACAAAGACTAAAAAACGCTAAATCCTTGCTCAGCCTCGTGTCAGCACAAGAACCGTGTGGATCTCGGTGGGGCTGTGCGGGGACTCTAAAAGCCGCAGCTCCCGCACAGCTGAAACCTCAGTCTTTGTCCCTCACCACTTCATAGGAATTAACAGGCAAAAAAAAGTTCATTTCAGCTTTTTACACAAGAAAACATCAGGAAAACATCGATACGCCTCAACATCAACCAGCCAACACCGACAAACCGCGAGGCAGAATTTGCGCTCGTTAACTGAGCTGCTGAAGTAAGAAAGAAAAGTGGGTTCAGTACCTGCGCACCAGAGCTTTCGGAGGGTGCAAACTCCATGGATTTCAATATACTGTGGAAGGCAGAAAAGACATTATTTTCTCTTTCTTCATTTCAAAACAACCGCGCTAACGAGCATCAACATTATCACCGTCCCCTCTCCAGCCACACCACAAATAACAACCACCCTCCTTGCAGTAACACGGTCTCATCATGAAAATAGAATAACTCCTCCAACTAGTTACTGGACAGGAACGTTTTCTTGAGCGCCGTCTAAATCATTCCATATGCAATCCCACCAGGCCAGTTTAGAGTGTAAATTTAAAGGTTAATAAGGAGATAACATTTTAAGCTGTCAGAAACAATATAAATTTATTGGTGAAGCTTGAAGGGAATGAAAAAGTTGTGGCAAAGCAGGAAAACATGGGAATCCCCCCCAGTTATGGAGCTTTGTACAACACACAGCGGCTCACACATTGTGTGAAACACACACAAATAATCTCCCTGATCAAGACTCCATCGGCTAAAAGGCCGTTTGTCATCTCAATAACCTCCCGGCTCCGTGCAAAGGGAAGATGCAACAACACGATATTTCTTAAGGAACATGAAAGATCCAAATATTTATAAGAACATTAAGAGCAGGATCCAACAGTCTCACTGTCAATATTTTATATAAATACTGAGTGGTCAGAGGACGTCTCCCTTCAAAGCCTTTTCAGCCAGAGAGGTACCGGCTGGCAAACAAGAATCTTGCAGGAACACAAACTTATCGCTGAGCTCTGTCTTATCAATTTCTTTCAATCCACCTGATGCAGGCAGGACGTGAAGTTCTGACTGAAGCAGTGAACGATTTCAGCTCCTCACTGTCCAAAGACGACAGTCATTTATTGAAGGAAAATAGATAAAACAGATGCAGACAGTGTTTATGCAGCGTTTTTCATGTTTAAAGTATCCAGAACTTTGTGAGGCAGGGAGGATACATTTAATGACGTGTTAAATGTGGAAACGGAGTCAAAAAATAAGCAGAAAGGCTGTGTGGAGATGAAGGGATGAGCTCTGGATGCCACAGGTGCACGTCAGGCACGAGCCACAGCAAATCCAAGAAAACAAATTATTCTGAGAGAGAAACCTCAGGCATTTGGTGTTGGTGCACGCTTATTGCATAACGTGCTAGAGACAGGCCCTCCTACAAATACAATAATCAATAAAATCACAAAATTGTGGGCATCGGTTCTATGATGGGACGTCACTGCCAGCAGGACTTGGTGCAGGGCAGAGCCATCACCCACAAGTGCCTCTCTCCAGCTGTCAGCGGAGTTGGGCCAGTCAAGGAGAGAGGTTTTGTGTGAATGATTTGGGTTCTTCGAGGTTCTGACATGACACGGACACCACAGGGGTGTTATTCTGGTTACTAAATACTGCTGGAAGCTTGTGATTCCTGGGACCCAGAGGTGCAACCCTGTCTGCCAGGACTCCGTGGCAGGGGGGTTGGAACTAGATGATCTTTAAGGTCCTTTCCAACCCGTTCTATGATTCTCTGTGTCAAAAATGACTGTCCAAACATGTCACAAAAGAGACATTTTCCTCTGGAATATGAGGAAGCAAAAATGTTTCCTCTTTTGGACTCCAGGAATATTTTTGCCTGTGAGACCTCGACTCGATCCACTGCTCCAGATCAGTCACCTGCTTTTTAAAGGGACAATTCTGGGCCTTGAAACAGCACATCTAAGACAGCTTGAAAGATCTTACTCCAAAGCAAAGCGTGCACTGGGGCAGCTCGAATTCCTGCTCCTACGATCCTGCAGAGGCTGGAGGGTTAGCACTCCTGTATAACTGGAGAGGGAATTGAAAGGACACATGGAGCTCTCAGATCTCAAAAATAGGTTTAAAAGCCCCTTGGCTCAAAAGCCGATGCAGAAAGCAAGGAATCCTCCCACCCCTGATCCTGACATGGGCCCAGCTAAGGTTGTAAGCTGGCTGATATTGAGATCCCTCAGCCTAGAAAGCCTCCAAATATCCTTGAGAGGATTAAGGAAAACACATCAGTGCCAAAACAACTGAGAAGTTTATTCTCTTTCTTCCTTACTGACAAGGCTCCCTTTTTTCTCGGTGCGTACGCATGTTTCGAGCAGCTCGTTTTTGTCAGCGTTTCAGAGCACAAAGGCAGGCGCAGCAGGATCCTGTACGAGGGATCCCAGGCTGACAGCAACAGACTTTGGATGGTGCCGTGTCAGATCAGTGTCACTCCCAGGTGACGCACATTTCGACGCTGGCACATCTCCTGGACCAGATGGGCGCAGGGAGGGTGCTGGGAGCGAGCTGCTGTGCCAACGCGGCACTGCAGCCTCTCACGGAGGGTCTTAACCGCCCGCTCCAGCCAGCAGGACGAGGCAGGGAACCTCAGGCCACCTACAAGCCAGCTGCCGTCCTTCTAAAGTCACCTGCCCAGATGAAAAGTGATGAACACAACTTAGGGGATAGAAAAGCTGCAGCAGGCAGGAGATTTAATTCACTGGCACCCAACGTGGGCCACTCACAGGAGGTTCTCCCAGCTCTCACTGCAGGCTCGTCTTGAAATACAGCAACAGGCAGCAGGGAACAGCCCCGTGCCGCCGTTTCTCCTGGATTGTTTCCCTGTCCCCCATCCCTGCCCTCAGCTCAGTCAGTGTTACAGCAAAGAGGAAAACCAATCAAACAAAAACTGTCACTACTGCCAGGAATACAGGGACCTAAATGAGTTTCACATCTAAAGTAAAGGCATTAAACCAGGTAGGATTTAAAACCCGTTTACTTTTTTTAGTAGATTCATGTTTTAGGAATTCATGTAGCAAATTAGAAGGTTGAATTCCCGTTCACTACATTGCAGACGAGGGCACAAGCCAGGTGGAATCTGCCTTTCCCTAACTCAGGAGGGACACGGACACACCTACCTGTATCCCCACAAGGATGGAGGCTTTGGGAGACCAGCTAATATCCAGGAATAACGACCAAAGCAAAGACAACTCCTTCCACTTGACTGCAACTCCTCCCGTGCCGCAGCCGGCACAGAACCCGAACCGCAGCCGGCACAGAACCAGAACCGCAGCCGGCACCGCCTGGATGTAACCGCACCGGGGCAGCCACGGGGCTCCAAACCCAAACCTGCTTTCCGTGTTCTCCAGGGATGGGTGAATAAAAGCCCGTGACTACCAGCCCCATCCGAAAAACCTCATTAAACAAGGGAATATTTTTTTTCAGTCTTCTTAAAACACATGCAGAAACACCAGAGTGATGAAAGCAGAGATGGAGCTCCCTGCAGTAATTTAATCCTTGACACTAAACGTATTGCCAGTCAGAAAACTCCCCTTCTGAGCCTGACAGGTTACCTTGTTAGAGTTTAAAATGAGGCTCTTTTAAGTCTCTTAAAAAAAAAAACCCCTTGAAATAGGAAGAGGCTGTTTGTGGCTTTAGTTTGAAACCACAATATATTAGCAAAAATATAGAGAGCAACAAGCGCAGCATGAACAGGGTCAGCGCTGAGCAGGGCTGGCAGAGGCAGGAGAAGGTGCTAGAGCCACGGGCCCTGCAGTCAATTCTTGGGCTGCATCACGCTCAGCTGCTGGCTGGGCATTTTTAAAGAGTGACCCACCTAAAATACCACAGATTTCCAAACATTTTACCCTTGGTGGATGAGTTTTAGTGCCTCCTCTTGCCCTGCTTGCTGCTGGGCTGCTCTGAGCAGCTCGGAGCCCTCTGGGATGCGGCGCTCGCACTGGCTTCGGATGCAACGGCTGCCAATACTCCCCATTTCCCTGTCTTTGTGGTTTTGACTGAATTCTTTATTGCTCCAAGAACACAGCTTTGTGGCTTCATTTAACAAGCACTGTTAAACTACAATTTGTGAAAAAACCATGTGAGCATTTAACACTTACTTTAATTCTTTCTTAACCTCTTCATAATCAGCCTGGCCTTTCAGTTTTTCTTCCAGTTGCTTTAAAAGAAAGAAGACGGATTTAATTATTTAGTTAGTTGTTTTTTCTGCAAGCTTTCAAAGTAATCTTCACATTATCCCATACATACAGCAGCGCACAAGTGAGGGTTAACGGCTCATACCTGATTTGCATAGATTAGAAAACAAACTATAACCAGTTCAATGTAAACACAATTATAGCCTGGCTCTTCCTTTGTTTACAGAGTGCTGAGCATTACGGAGTGCATGAGTCCCAGTCGAGCTGTCTGAAATGTCACTGCCCTGTTCAACCAAGACTTTGGGGAAGAAAGAATTGAAAATGGGGCAGCTGGAATTTTTACGGAACTGATAAATGGAGCGAAGGAGCAGGAGGCCCTGGCACACACTTGTGTTCGTACCAGGACAGCTCCTGATCACCTTCTCTACACAAAAGACCGAAGAAGCTGTCACGGACTGGATGCCTCGGGCTGTCAGACGCCTCCAAAGAGAACAGCAGAACCAAGGTGTGGTACAAGCATCGCTTGCTGCAGTAACCAACACGATTCCACAGCGGAGATGAAGCACTGAGACCCAGCAGGTCTTTTTGCTCTGGTTTACCTGACCCGGGGCAGCCTCGACGGTTTGTTCTGCTACTGCAATTAATTTAAATCAGCAATATCCTCGATGGATACCTTACTTAATTCTGCAAGGCCAGACTGAGGAAAACGCCTTTCTGCAGAAGGGGATACAAAACACCCAAGAAATAACCATTCCTATTTTAAAGCAATTTTCTCTGTCTGTAGGGGTACCTGCTATGCTCTGAAAGGATTTCTGGAAATTTTAGGTACAAAACGCAGTTTAAAAAAAACCAAAAAGCAAAGATGTTGACAGAAGGAAGCTATTTTGGAGAGCCGGGTACTTGTGCGCTGTTACGGCAACCAGCAATATTTTACTCTGAATTGTATAAAAACACACGCATCCATCATCCCCAAGTACCTAATACGGAGATTGTTGCCATGGAAAATCTGCAGCTAAATGTATATTTTACTAAACAACATAAACTAACAACCGGGAAGGCAACGCCTGTATATAACCCGAGCAGCGAGGCACTTGGCATCTTCCCAGCCGACGACTCTTTTAAAATGTATTAGTATGGTAATTGTCTCCGAGAACCCTGTAAAGTGCACAGAACACGGTGCAACAGCGGTTCAAGCTGTGAGACAATCTGGAGGAACTAACATCTTGCACTAAATAGCAACCTGGTTAATTCAAGTAAAAGGTAACCTAACATCCTCCCCCCCCCCAGTAACGCGGGTGCCAGGGGGCACGAGGAACGGGCCGGGGGCATCTCCGCACGGTGTCTGCAGAGATTCAGCGTTCAGGGATCAAACTCAGGGATCAAACTCAGCGTTCAGGTGCAAACAACCTCACCCGAGAGCACGGACAGGTTGGGTGCTCTGTTATGTTATTTAAAAAAGAATAAACTCATCACTTAATTATTAACTGAAGGCTCAGGTAAAACAGCATCAAGATTTTACGAAGCCCATTAAATTGCTGCCGTAGCCTAATCAACTAAACCCCCATCTTTAATTACCCTGGGTTATTGTCTCTCCCTGCTAACCAGGATCGTTTTAATAATGGAGCAGGGAAGCTCCACAGAAGAAACAAAGGGTTAATATAATTATAGTTAGAAAAGTCCCATTACTAGAGGACATGTTCTGATTATTAGATCAAATGGAGAAGCAATAATTTTGAAAAATATTTCGTGTTGTTTCATTAAGTCACGGAGCATTAAAGAATTTCCCCAAGACATGGGCTGAGAAGGCTGCTTTAATTTGTGACACGGAGATCGGGGCTGGGAGGCAACCACTGCAACTCCAGCATTTTTAGAAGCAATTTCTCTGTAATCAAACGTGAGATCAACCCAGCACTGCTGAGACCAGACGCTTTGTACAACAGACCTCAGAGATGTTCTCGCAGCATTTTGGGGTAAAAGTACGTCTTTTGAAATATTTCTATAGCACAACAACTAAGGTTAACGAGGGCTGAAATGACTCAGACTTTCTCAACGGAGTCGCTGCATCAGGTGCCATCAACAGGAGCTGAAACAGCAGGCGTTAGCCGGGCAAGGCTCTGAGAAATGGAAGTTGATTACTGAACTGGAAATCAAAGCCTGGTTCTGTCATTTCTGTGATCCTCTTCCCTTTGAAGTTAACGGCTAAACTAATACTGACCTCCTCAGGAACACGCTTTATTCCAGGAAAATCTATCAAGTGCAAGGACTTGAGGTATTTTCTACCAGGCTTTGCGGAAAAATTAAAAAATGCCCGTAGCACGGGTGTAGCCAGAGAAACGTGTCCCTAAAAACCAGGCCAGCTCCTTCCCTCGCACAAAGAGGTGCCCACACGGTGAGCGACGCCGCCAGCGGAGGAACCCAACGGGTGTCCTTGGCTCTACTGAGCGTTCACAAACATCCTGTGGGGCTGTCCCTGAACACGCAGGAATTCACTGAAAACAACTCCAGACAGGGATTTTTCCCCGTGAACCACGCTGCACCAGAGCAAAACCAGCAACCGCTAAAAAAGGTCAGAATTAGCATGATCTGTAAGAGTTTTAACAGAACATGAAATCACTCTGATCGAGGAAAGCCACCCACGCCGGTCAGGGCTAAGTGGGCAACATCAGCCTCCTGCTTTCAAAAACCACCCTGACTATAAAACCTGCAGAACTATGAAAGCTTTCAGGGAACAGATAAATTTATCTTGTTTCCACTCTGAAGCTCCTAGATGGTAAAACAATGAAAGAGGCAGGAGTTACAGGGAACTGATTCATAACACATGTCAGGAAGCATCTCTCAGGCTTGCGGATAGATCAGAGCTGAGGGGGCTGCGGCACGGAGAGAGCGAAGCTGCTGAAACAAAGGTGAGGGGGGTCACTCACAAAATCGTCAGCTGCTTCTTCTGGTTTTAGTGTAGTTCTGCTGCAAATGAGTACTGGACCGGATCGCTAAGTGTAAATGGGAATTACTGTGCAGCAAATATACAGTTAAAAAAATATTTTAATGGTTATTAAGGCTAAAAAGCTTCTCTCTGTGTCTTGGTTTTATGCTTTAAATGATGCGCTTCGTTCTCCAGAGGAGAGAACTGGAGGGGGGAGCAGGTAAATGCAAAGACCACAGCGCAATGAAGATCCCCACCAAATCTGCAATTCTGAATGGGAATCAAACATTTTAAAACCCACAAAAGCTTTTTCTGCACCTTTCCCATTCAGCTCTCGCGCTACATTTCCACGATGAATATCTGCTGGGTTTTGCTGGTGGTTTTGACTCTAGAGGCAGCCACGTTCAGCAAAACTGGAACTGGGATTCAGCATCCGAGGAAGGTCGTAGGGTGCCTCTCAGAACCACAGAAAGCTCCCACCAGTAAACCCCAGTACGGTGATGCCGCGCGGGGGCTGTGAAGCCAGCTTACTTTCAGGGTGCTGTTCTTGGCCGTCAGCTGCTGCTCCAGCTGCGAGATCTGGCTGCTGGAGTTCTCCCGCAGCTTGGTGAGGCTGCCCTGGAGCCTCTGGACATCTTCTACCAGCTGGGCGATCTCCCGCTCCTTCGCCGCCAGCTCCACCTCCAAGCTGGACCTCGTTAGCACCTCGATGGCCTGCTCCTGATGGGAAAGAAGGGTGTTAGACCAGCATAAATAAAACAAGACCACAAGCTTGACTTCAGGGTGGTTTGGTAAGGACCAAGCACGGCATCGGGCAGCATGAGAGACAGAAACAGCTGCTACATCTGGGACTCTGGTGACAGACAACGTGGATCTGGAACCTGAAGCTTCCTACTCCCTGGGACTTTGGTAAAACAGGGATAACGGAGAGAATAAATCTCCCAGTTTTGTAAGCGTGTTGGAAAGATGCAGCCGCAGAAGGCAAAGGATTCTATTTAGATCTATTCATTATTAATAGTCCAAATGCTTTGACAACTATGAAAATCTGTGCTTACAAAATATTAATCAGATAAAATATTTGAAGTAATGGAGCAGAATTTCTTAATCAGGCGCGGCGAGTCCTGTGCCTTTGGCTCTCCGCGTGCGCGCTGCGTGGTTCAGGCAAAATAGTCAACATTGCCCCAAACGGCTCCTTCCAACGAGCTTGCTCCTCGCATGGAGACGGTTCGCTGATAACACGATTGCTGGCAGCTAGAGCCTCTCCTCCCTGGGGATGGAGACAGATGTGACAGCCCTAAGACAAGGCCGTTCTCCCCGTGGTCTCGACTTTCAGAAAATCCCTTTCCTAAATCAGGATCTTTCCTCCTCCAGTTTCCCATGGCTGCAAACTCTGTCCTCACGCCTGAAAATTCCTCACTAGTCTGACCTTCCACTAGGACAAGAAGGGAGAGAGGGCAGAGAAGTTAAGAAGAAGGCAGATGTATTCAGAGAAGATAATATGGACTAATTGCACCATGTCTTTTGTCTCCTTTGGTGTTCACGAGAGACCAACAGCTCTAACGCACCAGAGAGCTCTGAACCTCTTCCACAAGGAGCACAAGGAAATCCTTGTGCAGATCTGGGCAGCGCCAGGCAGCCTCATGATGAACTCATGTTCCATCGAGAAGCCCAAACCACGTCTTATTAAGGGTAATGGTTGTTCTTCAGAAAGCACCAGCGACGTGGGGAAGGACCCATTTACCAAGAGAGACAATGATCACGAGCATTAAATCAAAGATTCTGTAGCAAAGGAGCTGAGACCTCAGGGCGCTGATGCTGTCACCCAAGCGCTCTCCTCACAGTTCAAGATGCCATCGCGGCAGATTGATGAACACACCCTCTCTCTCTTCTGGAAAACACAGGCACAGCTAAATCCCTTTCCCGTATCTGCTAAACACTCAGCGTGACTCTCAGGTCCTCCAACCATTGTGTCTCGGAGAGCTCCTTGTACAAACGGCAGTTAACAACGCTCTCCTATTACACTGAATTATACTTTTAACTTGAAAAAACCTCTAATTTGCTTGCATGAAACATCACAAGTTGTATAATCATCTGCTGCTTGTGCCTATTGAGACTAGAACGCAGAGTCTGAAATAAGATAGATAATGATCATTTTCATCCTGCAGTAGTTGTCATATTAAATATAAATGAAGTGCAGAAGTACTATTAAATACAAGACCTGATGTTAAAATAATGATAAGACTAGGACACACTAGATAGGGAGAGGCAGGTAATTCAGAGGTACAAGCGATATTCAGGCTTTCTAGTTCTTTATTTTCTGGTTAGCAGCCTGCTTGCCTCCCTTTTGACTTCGCTGAGGAAACGCTGCCTCATATTAACAGACAGTCAGACAGATCTGGGGGTTTGTTCCTCATTCCCTGCAAACGTATTTTAAAGGCAGCCACGAGCTCCTGTGAGATCAGTGTCGGGCAGCAGAACAGCACTAGAAGGAGTATGATTTCTTTTGTTTGTTAAATTTGCTGCTTAGAAGTAGACTAAACGTCACTTAATTGTGTATTTCATAGAATCACCAGGTTGGAAGAGACCCACCGGATCGTCGAGTCCAACCATTCCATTTACATTTGGATACTCTTCTCTTTCTTCTTGATGGGAATAGTTGGACTCAATGATCCGATGGGTCTCTTCCAACCTGGTGATTCTATGATTCTATGATTCCGTTTGCAATCAAAAATCAAAATCATCTCCCCGCTCCTCTGCGATACCTGCTCCCCCAGGAGCAGCTGCAGCCCAGGAGCACCCAGGGGAGGCCACAACCAGCCAAACCTTCAGCAGTACAGGACACCTTCTCCACCTTCTAAGCTCCTTTAGTTGGATGTTGAGCTGTAATTCTCAGTTATAGGGATAGTCAGTGAAAACTGGAGCGACGCATCCATTGTCACCGTGGAGCAGGGACACCTCCTGCAGCCACCAACCCCCTCAAAAGTTCAAACACAATCTCAAAGGACCCACGATTCCATTTCATTTAAAATATTACCCCAAACAGATATTTTTATAGCTGGGAGCATAAATCGAGGGTGCTGCGCTGCAGGAATGTCAGAAACGTGTACGAGTCAGTAACTGTTTTCTCTCACCACATCAGGTGCCTTCTGGATCTGCGTAGCCAGCTGGAGAGATTTGTTAGCTGACGAGAGCTGCTCCCTTAAGGTCTCTGCCTCTCTCTGAGCCACCTCTGCCCTCTGAAGGAAATGAAAAGGGGTGAAAAGAGAAAGTACATTCAGTTTAACAACTGACAATTATTACAGGAACATTCATCAATTCATGCCTGACTGAATATAATTGATTTTCCTAAACACTCAACCTAATAAATGTTAGAAAAAAACATAGAATGTGATGGATTTTTATTTTAAACAGTACAAGGAAGAAATAATTGAGCGATTATGACAGTAATTTAACGCTAGGAGCAAGGAATCCCCTGCTGATACTAATGCTGCGGCCCACTGAATTTCCCAGACTGAATAAATACAAGTGGAAATGGAGTCTTTTTATTCAATTTCTTTCTATTCTCACAGACCAAGCAGATTTTATTGCAAAGTTCCTCCTGGGAGTAATTCTCACGGGTAAACGCTGAATTAAAAGATATTCTGACCATTCTCTCTAACACACAGACAACGTTGGGGGCTGCCTCTCCTCAGTAATTATTTCCCCAAACACGAATTGCTGGATTCGGTCCTTTCGGCAGGTCTATTTATTCCACAATATTTAACCCTAAACTGACAATTTTTCACAGCTCGGTTTCCAGGGGCTGAGGATTTACGCGGGATCTGATAAGCCTGCGACTCGGCTGCCAGGAAGGATCCCCGTGCAAATATGGAATAAGAGCAGAGAGCAGAGAGGTGGAACCGTGAGGCGAGATGCTCTGCAGACAGATGGATCAGTGACTCCAGGCGATAAAGAGCCGCACAGCCCCTTCCATAACCATGTGGAAGCTTCTGTTAAGAAACTGAAACAAAACCTTATTGGTTTTACAGCCTCCTCTCCTCTCTTTTCTCTCTCCTTTTTGTACAGAAACTTGGTTTATTTTCACAGAGCCCCACTGCTCACCTCCGGGAGCGACGCCTGCTCTTCACCTGAGCCGCAACGTGCAGGAAAGAGCAAGAACCATCTCCCATCTCCACTTCCAAGACACCCCCGGCTCCTCCAAACCCACCAACTGCAACCAATCCAGGTCAAAACTTCTACTTCTCAGATTTTACATCGATGGCTCCTTCCTTCATTAACTAATAAATTTATTTTTAAGCCACCAAACTGCAATATTCCCGTGTGCCAGACCCCCTGCTTTTTCCAGCTAATCCTTTTCAAACCGAAGCCATCTAAAACAGCAAAACTAACCCCCCTATCCCTGCGTGCACAGGGTCTTTGACTCACCAGTCAAAGCAGAGACTCTGCACGCCTAATCAATCAGTAAACTAACAGCAATCAAATCCTAAATGCATCATCTGCGCTATTTGCTCACAACATTATATTAAATGATTTTGCATAGGTTCTAGAGCTGCAATTAAAATGTAATTGTAAAAAGTACAGCAAAACAGCTCCTCTAATCAAGGCGTGGGATCCAGCCAATTGTGTGCTTGGGAAAATGGCAGCAGTGTTAGAAAGGCACAAAAAGAGAAAGTTTATGGTATTTATACAGCGGGGTGATATTGGGATAAACGCTGAGCTAACAACGCCGATGGAGACAAATCATCTCTCCCTGCGTTAGCTGTGGATCTACCTGATCTAATAACTGCCCAGCAACTCCCAGTTCCTGCACTGGGGCGCTCGCCCCTGCAGCCGCGGCCGGGGAACTAATGGCTTTTGCAGCCTTAGGTGATTCTGCTCCTGGTTTCCACTCCCAGCCAGCGCTGTCCTGAGGTTCCGTTCAGCTTGCATGCAAGCAAACCACGGAGGAGGTTCCTAATAGCTGTTCCATCTGCGCAGAGCGTGAGCTGTCAGTGCCCTTTCTGCACAGCGTCCCCAGCGACTCCCAACCCCTCTGTGATCCTGCCAGGAACAGCAGACAGGATTCCACACCATCCACGGTTAAAATGCAGCTGCAGAAGCTTTGGGCAATTCTCTTTGGGAAGTACTGCTCCATTTGTCTTTTCTTTAACCCCAGATGGAAGCTGTTTAGAGCCAGAATTACAGATGTGGTCGGTGTCTGGAGAAGACTTTGGGTGCTACTGCAATATGAATTACAAATGACACACACAAACCTGCTAAAGAGAACGGTAGTTTCCAAACTGAGCACTTCAAAGTCTCACAGAGCCAGCCCCGAGGCTGTGGGTACGTCCAGCCGCCCGCAGCGCAGGGATGTGGGAGGCTGGAACCGCTTTTTCCAGCGAGACCCTCTAATTCATTCAACTCTTGGGACGGTTATTGCTCGGTGAATGAATATTCTGCTTTGTCCTCCTTGTTCCGCATGTGATCTCTGCGGTTTATTCCCCCCAAGCTAATCCCACCCTCCTCCACTGATCAGATCAATCGCTCTCATGGGCTGCTTCCCCATCCAAGGGATCCAAGTCCTCCAGCAGCGTTAGCCGATGCCCCAGAACAGCCCCTTCGGAGCCGTACGGGTTCATTGCCACCAGGTGCTCCTTGGGGCATCACCCACGGTCTCACTCTGGACCCTGCACCGGCCTTGGGGTTTGCCTCCGTGCCCCCAACCCTCTCTGCTTGGTGCTTTCTCCCCTCCCTAATCCATCCTGCCTGCTGGAAGCACCATTCCCATCTTCTCTGAGCCTCACGGCACCTTTAGCTACAGGCAGGCAAAAGCCTAAGAACCTACCAAAGACACACAAACTCCAGAATTAGCCTTACCCACACGATCTCCTCCTTTCTCTCCTCCTTTCTGCTCCTCAAAACTCCTTGCAGCCGCCCCGTCCCAGTCCTTCTCCCTCTCCAGTCCCACCACGAACCTCCTTCTCGGCTCCCAGCTCTCCCGTCGAGTGTCCCCGGGGCAGTGTCTCTGCTCCCCGACGAGGTGGCTCTGCCCGACCCTTCAGCCACAGCCGGAGAGGAGACGCTGGCAGGTTAATGTTCACCCAGCCGGCGCAGCCACCGACTGCGGCGCGCGTGGGACGGACATCAAAGCCAACAAATTCAAACCAGATTCTGTTGAGTTCGTCTGAACCCTTTTTTCTTCTCGGATTCTTATAGGCTGCCCAGGCTTGGGGCTTTTCTTTTTTTTTTCTTGGGTTTTTTTTTTGCTACTTGGAGCAGCAGAAGATTCAACCCTGAGAAAACGGCCTGCCCGCCCTCGTCGCGCACCAAGCTCCTTCTCTTGGCTACGGGCACAGCAGGCTGCTCACCAGAACAGCGGCAACACTCCTCACATGTGGGGAAAACTGGATTTTTTCCCCTAATCTTGCTCTCAGAAATGATTGAACAATTTTTCCTGAAATAAGAAAAGAGAGCGCAGCCGGAGGCAGATGCCCAGTACGGAAAATGGCTAAAACCTAGCAACCTTTCACAACTCAGGAGCCCCTGGAACGCTCACGCCATCTTCTCTCTGTGTGAAATAGGAATGGTTGGAATGGATGACCCGGTGGGTCTCTTCCCACCTGGTTATTCTATGAAATGGTCCCGCTTTGGCCAAGGACCACGAACACTATCCCAGAGTCGCTTTTCATCAGTCAGCGCTACAAATCCTGGTTTCTTACTTCCACATCTACTCCGCACACGCTAGAAACCCCGCGATGAGCTCCGAGAGCCACGCTGCCGGCCCTGGCAGAGCCCACGCCAACCCAGCACTGCCTAAAACCACTCTTTTCCCAGAGAGTTCAGTTCTACAACTCCTCCTCATTTCTACACCACTGTTTTTCTAGCAGGGAGCTCCCTCCCTGGTAACAAAATCCCTCAGAACACGTTCATTCTCCTCAACAGAGCAGGCAAAGGCTGTTTGCCTTTCCCAATCCAGCGCACCAACTAAACGCCCTCTGTTCTCTCTCTGTTATCACCCCTCAAATGAAAAGATGCCTCTGTCTGAGTCTAGCTCTGAAACCTATTTCCTCCTACTCAGGATTAAAATACAATAACCCAGGATCAACCAGCCCCAGCCAAAGTTCTCCTCTCTTTCTTTTAAAAGTGAAAAAGCACTTTTTTTCCAGGAAACCCTTTATTTTTAAGCAATGTGAACTGAATGTATGAAGCCACTAAACAGGTCTGGACGCACAGTGGCACGAGACCACGAACCTAGACTCAATATTAAACCTTAAAACGAGACCCTCTCTATTCATTTCTTTAAAAAAAATTAACACTCTGAAGTATTTTGGTTTTCACAAGACAGGAATTGTTCTTTTTGACAGAAATCTCAATTTTTGTCATGCACAACGGGTGATTCCAGGCTGCTGGATGAAGTATAGAAAGAGTATAATTCATTTAATAAGTTTGTCATCTCAGAGACTCAGGACCTGAACCGCATCAGCCCCAAACAGCGATGAGAAAGGTGCAAACTTGAAAAGGTGCAGAAAATCGCTGCCCATAAAGACTCGTGTAACACACACGCTGGGACGGCTGCAGAGAGCTACGCTGGGGCTTCATTAACCCCACTGATTGGAAATCATAATATTCTGGGAATCAAACAATAAAAAATTCAGAGATGCTATATCCCAAACTATGATAAATCATTTATTTTGACAAGTAAGGGTAGTTCAGTTTTAATTATTTATTATTATACTTCGTGGCGTATCAGAAAATGTGCAGTGATTTATTGTGCAAAATGAAATCTTAATAAAACGAGTCCCTGCCCCGAACTGCAGGATTATTAAATCTTCATGGGAACGCGAGGGTGAACTCCGGGGTTATTTTGTTATCGAGCTGGTGGGTTATTAAAATAAAAAGCAGGCATTCCTACTGCAGACAGTTATATTTTGGCTCCAGCCTGTACTGACCAGGCTGTATGAGTGACGGAGCCTGGGGTAACAGACACAAATGAGCCCAGGGAGGTCCTGGTGGAACCATCTGAGCATCCAAGAGAGACAAAAGCAGTGGGAGAAGAGGAGTGATGGGGTGTGAAGACTAAGAAGGTCCAGACTCTATCCAAGAGGACACCAGGGTGTGAACTACAACACCAGCTCGGTCCTCTCGGCTTTCAGCACCCAGGATACAGGCACTGGGATCAACACTGAGGAGCTGACCCATCCCCTCGTCGCTGCAGGATCAGAGAGAGAACAGCCCCCCACCTCTGGGGAGGCAGAGGTGTCCCCAGGGGAACCTCAGACACGCAAACTCTGGATTTAACCAGGGCAGCAACCGAGAAAGGGCTTTCCAAGAAGCATCAGACATTTTAAAATTCACAGCAAATAATTTTTCCCTGTTTTTTCAGTGGGAACGCTTTGCTGTTCTGAGCATCCCCATCGCTGGGGTCAGCGTTAATCCCACAGCAGCCAAACATCACATGGATTCCAGCAAGGCAGCCTGCTCGCCAGGCAGGAGTCGTGCTGAGCGTCGCTCTGTCAAGGTGGCCTTAATAATGGGGAAGGAGTACTTACCAAAATGGTAAAAGGAAATGTTAATTTAACTATTAAATACATAATTACGTTAAGTACTTGTTTCTGCAATTGCAACACTTCAGCCTGATGCAAACCCACTTTCGGGCCTCTGCAATACATCTAATTCCTTCCTTTTTTTTTTTTTTTTTTTTACCCAGCTATAAAGAGGTAAAACACGGGAATTGCTGCTACAAAGATTACTCAGTCATCATTTCCAGAGGTGTTTGATAAAGGTAAAGAATCACATGAGACAAGGACTACGGGCACAGCTCTGTGACCCGGTCTGGCTGATTGTGGCTCCACAACCAGGACTGAGAGCTGGATCGTGCCGCAGAGCCGCATGGCAGGGAAGGAGGTGCCAGTGCTCCTGCTGAAGGGAGCCGCTCTCAGGTGAGCTTAAATTGGATTATAAAACCCTAACCTGAAAGGCTTAAGATCTGCAATCTCTGATCTCACCTGCTGGGGGGATTAATGCAGCTCTCCGATAAGCAAATCCCTGGAGGAGGCTCCCTGCTAGGAGTGCCCCCCCCGGCCTGGATCGCACGGGAACCCTGCGTCTCCTTTGTCACCTCAGTCCCTCAAAGTACAGAGCGGGGCAGAACGGCACCTGCCTTGGGTGCTGGGTTTTTAAAACTCTTTATCCTACAAAGCTCCATGTGGCTGTGCCGCCACCCCAGGAGCGTGTGGCCCGGGTGGGAGGGCAGGGGATTTTCTGGATAAACCAGTTACCTGCACGTCCAGGTAGGGGCCAAGGTGATGGATTTACATAAACCCAACAATAACTATAGTTGGAGACTAGTTTAACTTATTAGGAGGCAAATACATGGCAAGCAGCACTCTACTGTGCACTCAGTTCTTACAGAATATCCCTAAATAGCACATTTCTCTCCAAATTTGCATATTTTCTTACTCTACAGTTACGGCTGCTGAGCGCACATAAAAGAACCGTCATAAAATCTAAAAGTGAAGAAAAAGAAAATCAGCGTCACACTCGGAATTTGAGGAGGAACTCATTTCAAATCCTACCTGATTTGCTCTTTCGAGGTCCGTCATGATCATCTCGATCTCATCAGCCCTGGGAGAACAAGAGAGCAGAATTGTTATCAGCTGATGAATGCTCGGGTACGAGCTCCGACGCTCTGCAATCGCAACATTCACACAAACAAAACCGATTCTCAATGTGTTTTAAAAGGACACAGTCGGCCTGCTCCCCTTCTGCAACGATATAAGCATATTGCTGAGTGTTCTCATTGCATTCTTGAAGATCTTGCTCTCCAGCCTCCTGCAGAAGAGCAGAAGCATCTTTCCTACATGTAAAGCTGCTTCCCAAGTGATAATTGTGGAGAACTCAAGCCTACAGTTCTTCAGTCAACTACTTACATACACCTACACAGAAATACCCTTGTACTTTTCTGTTTCAGTGTGCCCAGAAATCTGGTTCTAAATTTGGCTAAAAAAATACGTCAAGAGGTCAAAGAGACCAAGAAATTTATTTTCAATAATGCTGAAAAAAAGGTTTTGGCAGAAATAGATAAAATTCTAAATCTACTCAGGCTTTTAATGCACTTTGCAAAGCTGAGTTGTGAAGCCAAAGGGCTGAAAACTACAAATAGTCAAGGAAAAATATTAGAGATCCTTTGGGCAGGTGTGCAAGGTGGCAGCTCCCAGCCCCGACCCAAACTATACCCCAGCATTTCTCAAGCTTTGCTCACAGAAATGGATCCAATCCTCACTTCAACTTTTTACCATGGTAAATCATGGGTAAATATCTCACACTCGTGCCCTCAGCTTGAAGGGACCAGGATCAGGACTCGCAGAGCCACAAGCACGGTCGGTATCAACAGAATAAGACACATTATTTCTCCCCAGACATTTTGCCTGTCTCGTATCTCTGGACCATATGGAAGCGATAAACACTCCCCTCGTCTCCCATGAGCAGCAGCCTCAACCAGCAAGACCCTTTGCAATCTGCCAACACCAGAATGTCTGAGGTTTGGGTTTAATCTGCAGCAGATCCTTATCAGTAAAAGCTGTGAAAGCCTGGAGTTCCCTTCCTCTGCCACGCAGAGAAGTCGGGGTTTGTTTTGCCGCTGATCCCACAGAAGGTCTGGTTTTCTCCGCTGGTTTTGCTGGGAAGGACAGTTAATGGGAGCCCATCAGGTGCTGGCACACGCGACATCGCTACAAGGAATATTGACTGACTCTTCAACAGCATTTAGGGCTCCTCGTGCACACTTAGGGAAAAGGAGTAAGAAATCATAATAACTAAATGTGTATCTATATAAATTAATGGAAAAACTCTTTTACTAACAGCTTTTAACGTTGTTGGGACAACATGAAGTGCCTTTTGGAAAAATTCTTGGCCAATAATGGAAAGCAGATTGACACGTGTTTCCTTGAGCAGGAGAAGCCGATGCGCTCGCACATTGGAAAGAAATCATGCACACGATGTTTTGAATTAAGAAATCATGCACAGGGTGTTTTGAATTAATAATAAATAATAGGCATTAGTAATTGAATTGAACGATCTCTCCTCGGGCAAATCGGGATTTCGAGTGTGCGGGAAGCAGCCAGACTAACCTGGGAAGGTTCATGTAGCCTACGATGAGCCTTTCAATCTCTCTAGCCTCTGTAGCTGTGCTTCATCTTTTGTTTTAGACTCCAGCCCTAAATGACTGTTTAACCCACTAACACAAAGTCCAGTGGCCCCAAGACCACACAAACAACCTGGAACAGAGGTTCCATCTACCTGGAACAGAGAGGAGAGGGAAGAGAGCATCCTCATGCACCCAGAAAAGAGATGACGCTTCCCAGCATTTCACAAATAATTTTAGCCAGGAGAGTTTAAGGACCCTTTATGTAAGCTGATGCATTCAGGCTGAATTTATGTGTGAATGCCTCAGGTTATATGGAGCCAGTGAATGATGTCTGGATTGTGTCACATGCCTCCCAGATCAGAGCTGGGAATGTCCCATCCCAGCACGCCGGCTGCAGCTTAAGCAAATCGAGTTTCCACCCGCCTCCCTGTCAGGTTTAGAGAACGATCAAATCCCGGCCTTTCCTCCCAAACGGGGGTGCCAGGCAGCAGCCAAAGGCTGGAAAACCTGCAGAACCTGAGAGGGGTGAAGGACGTGGGAGCAGAAACCCCTGGGAGAGAGGGAGCGCCCAGCCTGGGGAGCAGAAGGGGAGGCTTCAAGCTCAGCCAAGGAAACGCTGGGTTTGGAGAAGAGACGAGTGGGAAGGGGCAGAGGGGTGAGGGGGTCTGGATCCAAGGGAATGGATGAAGGCAGCAGAGTGAGAGGAGCAGAGGGATGTCTAAGGCCGAAGCAGCAGTGAAGCAGAGGAGCTCCCAGGGCCTGAACAGCCACGGCCGCCAGCAAAACACGGGACGGTGCCTGAAAAACACGGTGCAAGGACATGGGACAGCCCCTTATCTAAAATGGACAGAAGTGTTAGTGCTGTTTCGACAGGGCTCAGGATTTAAAAGCTCTATCGCAGCACCGGTAGATGCAGCCAATTACAAAAAAAAGCAACTGAGGATAACAAACACCATAAAAATGACATCCCTGCCCTCCGGCGCACGGATAATTCTGAGGGGATCCAGCAGAAGGGTCAAACCGCAGCCAAGGGCAAAACTGACCCTTGGTCCCTGTGCCCAGACACACCAGCTGACCCAGCCTGGACTCTCGTGGTTCCCTCAGTCTCCTTCCTGGCTTTTCTGCACAGCGAGTAACAGGACACAACATCTCCAGAAAGGTTTAAGCAAACCCCCTCCAGCCTGGCACCCTGCACACCAGTGGAGGTTAGTGCTGCAACCAAACCCACTATCTTTAGCTAGTGTAATGAATTAAATGGCTCTATACTCTTTCCCAGCCCGAGTGCCAACGGCATTCAGGAGAATCTTCAAAAGGAATTCGGTCTTTTCATTTAAAAAGCTCACCCACCACATCAGCAGCCTCAAATCACTTGTTTGAGAGTCTCTAACAGCCACGTTCACTGTTTGCTCAGCAGAGGTTTTTATTATAACATAAATACCAGTTCTCACACCTTCTCTGCTCTCACAGACACAGCTTGTACCGGTGCCTGGTTTACGGAGTAACCTGCTGGATTCAGACCCACAAGGTACGAGGCAGTTCCGCTTCCACCCACCTAACCAGTCCCACCCAGGTCGTCTCCATCCATCACATTTGCTCATTTTCAGCCTTTCCAGTTTCAATATTCCTCTTTATTTCAATGGATCCCACCAGCTCGGGGCTGCTGGCACAGCCGGTTTGTGTTTCCTCAAAGGAAATAACGGCCAAGCTGGCAAACTGATGGTTGCACCGATCCTAAAGGTCCTACCAAAGCCCTTCTATGTGAACTAAACTCCCCTACAAGAGACACTCGGAGGCTAAGGAATTTAGGATATTGGATTTTGAGCTCAAGCCTTCGGAGCTATTACAATAAGCATCGCCAAGTGAAAAGAATCTGAACTGTTGAAACAGCAGGAACATGAAATATTCTATTTTGATGGGAATGGTTGGACTCGATGATCCGGTGGGTCTCTTCCAACCTGGTTGTTCTATGACTCTATTACTTCTCTTGCTACTCTGTGCAAAGTGAAGAACAAAGCGCATTAAAAGCGATGGATCTGACCAGGTATGAGCTGTTACCAGAGCTGAAAGAGCCCTCAGAGCAAACACACCGTCCATAAAATAACAGTTTAAGGGGTTTTAAAATAGACACCCCACTTCTCAGTGCAATCGCTTCAGGGAAATAAAAACCTCAGAAAGGTTCAATTTTCTTTTTAGGATCGAGATGACCGGTTAGGGTTGAACAGCACAAAACCCACGTGAATTCAAACCTTGGGACCGTGGAAGAAGCTCAGTTTCTTTTTCTAAACTAAATCAGGTGGAACCCCCTGAACAGCAAGAAGTTCTTCACTCCCGAGCAGGAGAATCTGGAGTTTATGATTAAAAGCCGGTTGATCCAACTCCTCCATGCAGACACCAGCTTAAAGAGGCAGAAACAATCCCTTTTTTATTAACATGACAGGCGGATGGTTTGCCAAATCTTGTGGCTACAGCCCCCTAAACATTCAAACCTACTGAACCTTGAAGGAAACTGCTGTTGAGTTCTTTATACATGGAAGGGCTGAAAAACGCAGATGACACGTCTGAAATTGCAGTCGGCGGCGCGGCCAAGGAGCCTCACGAGCAGGGCAGATCCCTGTTTTGGTTTGGCAGAAAACAAACAACGTTTTTTTCCCCACACGTTTGTTTTCTTTAAAACCACCTATAAACTCACCGGTCGGAGCGAGCGGCGCACGGAGCCACTGGGGCTTGTTAAAACAGTCTAATTATGAAAACATTTAGCCAGGCCATTTCAACCTAAAAGCAGACGTTATCAACTAATGTGCACTTAGGTTTAATTAAGGAAAAAAAAAAGAAAAAAACCTACTTGTAACACTTCCCTGTGACTGGCACAGAGCAGCATTTGGCCAAATTAAGTAAACAGCTTCTTAAAATCAGAGGCAAAACGATCTAGGGCTTCGCTGGCTAAAGACAAAATGATAAGAGTCATTTGGGACGTTTGGGAGGGGAAGAAAAGAAGAAGGGCCAAGGTATCGGAAAAAAAGGGGGAAAAAATGTGTGGAATTTTTTCAAGTTATAAAAAAAAATTTTATCAGGGGCAGTTTGTGGTTCTAGCAAGTAATTCCAGACTGTCCAGTAACGTCAGAGTTGCCTGCAGCCCAATGATCACGGCACTCACTCTGGGCACAAGAGCATCCCGGCATTTGAATATTCAATTTTATTCTTTTTCTTGAAGCAAAAAAGAAGGATGACAAATTCACAATTCCCTCCTCAAGCTCAAGGCACTCTCTAAGCTCTGCTGCTGGACGCCCTCCTCTAACCCCGCTCCTCTGCGACCACTCAAGCTGCCCAGGAGGTCGACTTGCTTAATTTCTAGGAAAGAAAGAAAAACCAAGCACTTTCCTTGTCGCTCTCATGAAGTTCCCTATAGGAAGTAATGTAAAAACACAAGAAATTCTATATTTTTTCTTAATCCTTATGAGTATCTCTGTACACATGGATTAGGCATTTTTAGAAATCATAATGATTCTAATCCAACCAACACCCACATTCAATAAATCCACCTTTACTGCCAACACCCCCCAAAATAACAGCCACAAGGGTTGTACAGGGACAGAAAAAAGACGTTTCAGCGTAACCGGCACAGCCTGTCACAGGGCAGGGACTCACACACTTTTTACTCCTAAATTCCCCAATCTGCTGTTCAAATTGCAACAGTGATCGGTCAATATTTCCTTTCACAGCGACCCTCCAAGGATCTCCCGATCAGATAATCCTTCTTCCAACGTCATATAAATCCAGGCCGCTTGTAAAGGAATTTCTCTGTTCAGGGATTCATAAATCCACCAACTTTAGTAATGAATTGGGTGTTCCCTTTCCTAGGAACTCAACTGAAGAAAAAAATCATCTCTGTTAAGCAGGGAGGCACTGAAGGCTTTAAATTGAGAGATCAAAGCGGAGCTGGTTCCAGGTGCTCTGACGATTACTCAGCGCGTCATCCGGATTAACCTGGGGACGGCTCAGTGGGCACCGGGCACCGTCCAGACCCCTCTTGGTGGCCACCAAATCAATGGAAGCAACTCAATCCTAACTTATTCAGGTTTTTTGGGGTTTATTACGATTAATTCTTGTTTCCTTCTATCCACGCAGCACACCGCATACTGACTGGAGCTGAAAAAGCAAAGCTAAATCTCATGCAAATAATTCTCATCAAGCACATTAGGTCAGTATCGTAAGGACTGGATCGAGCGGTCGCACCAGCAGCAGGTCTGATCTTCAAACAAGCCATGCCCACAGCTCTAGAAAGATCTCAGACACTGATAAACGTTAAAGAAACTGCTTATAAAGTCAATTGAACAATACCTGGACAACAAGAGTCATCTCAACCATAAGAATGAAAAGACCCTGTAGACCAAACAGCTTTCAGTCCGTAGGAAGAATGCTTCCCAAGAAATCCTGCACAGCGCTTTGTTTTCTCTTTCATGGCTTAAGTCAGGATTTCAAGGACAAGAAAATCATGTTTGCAATTACAAAGTTTTAAAGACAACAGAACTCAGCTTTATTCCAGCAACACACCGGGGAGCAGAGTTCCTACTCGTCAGCAGCGTTCTCTCTCTCTCTCTCGTTTTCGCTGACAGACATGGATAGGAGTGACACTAATGGATCTCCTCAATAAAACAGAGAGAGGAAAAGAAGGATTACAGACAGCAGAAATACCAACTCATGGAACCCAGAGCTGTATTCCCCAGGGTGCTCACACACACGGCCTCGGCACGCTTTGCAAACCACTGGAATAATGAAAAGGTGCATTGGTTGTATTAAGAAGTAGCCCAGTCTATAAACAGAAGGTGCATTGTTCTATCTGATGACAACACAGTTTCCTTACCTGGCACTGCATCACAGCCAGCGTGAACCTTGGCTCTCCAAACTGCTCATTCCTCCATTTAAACGCCTTTTATTCCATGATCATTGTGGTTTTGCCTCCACAAGAAGAGGGCTCCTGCGGCCTCCCACCCTGGGCATCACACAAGAAAAGCAACCTGTCCTGCTCCTGGTCTCACGATCCAACAGCTCCTATCGCACGGTGACTTTTTGCTTTACCCTGCAAAGCCCTGTGAGTAGTGTTAAACTCAGTAATTACTACTGTTCAGGCTTGGATCATTCTGGGTCTCATCCACCTCGACCCGCTGGTGACCCTCTGGCCACAGAGGAGTTCAAAGGCGGCTGTTGAAGCACAAGATAATTTCTGCACCAGAGGCTTGCAGAAACAAATGACCTTGTTCAGACGGACCTACGAGGTGGTTTGCGCTGACTCCTGCGGGAGCCGGTGAGAAGTCTGCAGCCTCTGAGCTGCGGGCTCACCTCCTGCAGGTTGTGGCAGGCAAAGGGAGGAGAGCCCACAGCTCAGGTCTGGTGTAACCACCCTGACCTGCCTCAGAGACAGAGAAAAGGAGACNATCATTCTGGGTCTCATCCACCTCGACCCGCTGGTGACCCTCTGGCCACAGAGGAGTTCAAAGGCGGCTGTTGAAGCACAAGATAATTTCTGCACCAGAGGCTTGCAGAAACAAATGACCTTGTTCAGACGGACCTAAGAGGTGGTTTGCGCTGACTCCTGCGGGAGCCGGTGAGAATTCTGCAGCCTCTGAGCTGCGGGCTCACCTCCTGCAGGTTGTGGCAGGCAAAGGGAGGAGAGCCCACAGCTCAGGTCTGGTGTAACCACCCCGACCTGCCTCAGAGACAGAGGAGAAAAGGAGAAAGACCTTGCTGATGTTCAATCTTTGATGTATTTATAGCTGAATCCTACCTACGTTTATGCCCTGAGACTGAGATATTGCGCTAGTATCAGTACGGACCCACCAGATCTGCAGGACCAAGTCCTCGGGGTGAGGAACACAACCTCCAGGCTCAGAGGATGCCAAACACCCGTGCTCAGAGAGGCTGACAAACATTTCCAGCTGCTTCCAACCCCACCAGTACGCAGGCTGCTCTGCCCTGGGTAGCAGGAGTCGCTGCCTGATCCAATATTGCGGCTCCGAGGGTTTTCTCACCGTGCACGATGACACAGACGTGACCAACTCTCCGCTTCCTCGTGCCTCCTGCGACAAATTGAACAAGCCGACTGCAATTCCCCTCTCCTGGCTTCGCCTGATTCAATAACCTCCCAGAATTGGAACACAGACACCCTTCCCTCTCCTGCACTTGCACACAAAGCACATCAAAAGCCCGGAATTACTTCTGACTTGGCCTTGAGCAGCCGACACGATGTCAATTTTACATGTTTTATAAAGCAACAGCATGTAGAAAGCAACTCAAATGCAGGTCATATCAAGCATGTGACCCGCCGAGCAATCAAAGCCTGCCTGGAACTGTCATTCAAGGTTCAATCAGCTTCTTGCAGGAAAAATGAAACATCTGTGGCCCAGAGAATTAAGTTATGTATTGCATAATTCATCTGGTGCCTGCCACAGCAGCCATTTTAATGCTCCAGCGATAAACATGCTTGATTATTTTTGTTTTGTTTCCCGTCGCCTCCATGGTATTTCTATTTATCTGAACTACAATGCATAATGGAGATAACAAACACACAAAACAGTGTTATAGCCGGCTGATAAGACGTGGGAAATCAGCAGTCGTATTAATCACGTTAAGGCAGCCTCCTCGCTAAACCCGACGTTCTCCATAACTTGGCTCTTTTGGGCTCTTCTGGGGACGCCGCAGTTAGATTTGATGACGAAATCGCTGTTTCCCAGAGATCCAAAGACGAGCTCTAGAGGTCCTTCTAATGGAAAGATGCTGCCATGCACAAAGCAAGTTTCTCCCTGTCTCCTAGGTCTTCACCCCTCATTTCTTTTTGATCCAGACACAAGCAGGAGGAACGTGCACCTTGTACCAAACCACCCAGAGGAGCCCTCTCCCCTTATCCCACTGCGAGGTCCACAGAGAAATCCTGATCCACTTCATCGTTTGTGAGTCATTTTGGGCAGCGGCTGTTTTATTAATGGAAACCTAGTTCAATTTGCCCCCAAACCGCAAACCATGACACCTTCTCAGCGTCATGANAATCCTGATCCACTTCATCGTTTGTGAGTCATTTTGGGCAGCGGCTGTTTTATTAATGGAAACCTAGTTCAATCTGCCCCCAGACTGCAAACCGTGACACCTTCTCAGCGTCATGAACTCCGCAGCCTTTCCGAACACGTCCCTGCAGAGCAGGTGGGAACTCGGAAGCTCCAGCTCCGTGTTCTGCTGCTCAGGTGTTTATCCCCGTTGCCAGGAGCTGCCCGTTCCTGCAGTCTGCTTACAGAGCTCGAGATGTCAGTTAATTAGTTATGCAATTAAACACAGTGACTATCGTTTGTGCAAAATTTAATAGACCTGGTCGATGCCGCTTGTTCTCAAACGGTGTTTTGTGCTGCCCTGATGGAAGAGAACAACCGACAGCATCTGAAGTGGTGGAGCCAGGTGTGTTCGTCGTGATTCTCATCGTGTGGAGCCTGTAGGGTTCCCACAGTGAACAGAAAGTTTGCTGTAAAGCAACAAGTCAGCACTGTGGCTAAACCTGACCTAGTGGGAGCAGCGTTTTACCTGAGACCCTGAACCTGCTGGCTCCTGCAACGCTCCACGTGGAGGTGAGTCGGTGGATAAAAGAACACGTTCTGCTGTAAGCCCAGATAGAAATAAAGTCCTGCTTCCTATCGATTGTTCCCACAGAGCTGCTCAGACAGCATCTATCACAATCCTATCAGCTGTCCCACCTGCGTGTTGGAGCTGCCCCCATCGCTGTTTCCTCCTACGATTTCCCTGGGTCTCTCAGTTATCCCTGAAACGCCGTCTCTTCACCTCCCGGCCCACAGATGGAAACACAGATCGTGGATCCTCTCCAGCGAGCGCAGAGGCAACCGCTGCTCCCAGCCCTCCAGCACACAGATCACTTGTCTCTCCTGCCCGTTCCCAGCTCCTTCCAGATCCACCAGAGCTCCCTGGGCCGGGGATTTCTAATGTTGTTAATTATTGCTGGAGTCAATCATCAGCTTCCAAGTTAATTTAGGAGGGGAACTGACGAGCTGCAGAACAGACCTCCTGGAGGCTCAGGGAGGCTTCATTTCCGTAGGAAGGTGGTGGCTCCCGGGCACGGACACACAGACACAGACACACTGACAGGCAGCGATGCCGCACACATCGGACTTGTAAAAGACGTACAACAACATATAAAATAACCTCCCTAAAGAACAAGTCTCCTCTGATTGACTCTGCTTGTTTTTTTTCAATTTTCTCCAAATAAATAATAATACGAATAGATGTTTTGGTATTTTGGAAATACAGCACCTGCTACAATTTACTTATTTTTACCGACGGAGTTAAAATAGACGATTTATCCAAAATTAGAAACCTTAATTGCAGGTGTCTTAGGTGTCATTCTTTATCAGAAGAGCAATACTTTAAGCAGTGAAGAACCAGCAGGAAGAATTGCCTGCGCTTTGATTAAAGATCCTCTAAAAATACCCTCAAACATTTCAACTTACTCAATCCCATCACTGGTGTCACGGTGTGTAAAAGCAGGACGTGTTCCTTGGCAAGGCCAAAGGGTCTTTTTTGTTGTTTGTTTTCTTTAGAATCACCGTGTCACACCTGAGAAATTGCTTTAGGTTTGGAGTAGACACAACCCCCAAACGAGCAGCCTTCCCTCACGCTCCAGCAAGGCTTAAATCACTTATTGCTCTATGTTTGTTTTCTTTAAAACAAAAATAACCTCAAAGAGTGGCCACAGTTCACAATTTTTACTATAACAATGCACATATTCCAGTCTCATCTTTCCAGAGGCATCAGCATCTCTTCTCCATACCTGCAGGGAGAGCTGGGGAGCTCTGTGATCTGGAGCATCCAGGTAGCTATAAGTTTCTCCACTAATTTATTTCATATCTTAGCCCACCGCTACAGGTAAGAACCTATAAAATGCTTTTCTCTAATGCGCCTCAGGTTATATTCAGTGAAACAGATTGAAGTCAGTTTGAAAATAAAGCAGTGGGGTAAGCAATCTCGGTACAGGTGTCACTCCACAGGCAGACACCGAGGGAAAATTACTGTTTACCAGCGCGCAATGACAGGCCTGCAGCTCCTGCCTCCCGGAGAACGGTAATTTTCCCGCAGCCCAAACATGTATCAGGGTAAACACAACAGAGTGAAGAGGGGGAAGCCAGACCTCTTCCCACCTTAGCTGAAAAGCCCACGTTCTCTAAATTACCATCGCCTCTACCCAGTCTGACTTTGGGAACCGGTACTACGTGGGTCTAAGACAACATTCATGGCCTCTTGAAGGATTTACTGGCATGAAACAAGATAAATTATGTCCACTGGGCCAGTCATCTCCAGTTTCCTATTTCTTACCAAGCTTCTTACACATCCCTCCACGTGTATTTACCAAGAGGCATGTGGATGAGCTAACACCCTGCTGCCCACACTGTCAAACGCACCTGTAGCCCCGCTCAGGGGCTTATGGACAACAAAGGGCACTATTTAGTGCTCCAATCTGGATAAAAATACAATTTATTTCTATTTCTCACCTTTTTCTATGGATGGAGATGCACATTGTGGAAGAAAAAGCTAAAAGTTGCCAGCAGCACCAGAGCATTCAAGCAGGAGGTGTACTTGGGGGATGCTCTAGATGCTTTTGGCTCTAGAATTGAATACAGGTGATGCGCCTGTTCTCTGCCAGCTACTCAAGCCATCGACACTAAGAATCTTGCTGGCCCGAGTGACAAAGCTGCAAAAACACCAGGCAGAAAGAAGCAAAGGGAGGAATGGGAGAGCACAGAACAGAGTGGCTCCGCTCGACTCACCTGCTCCAGCAGAGCACCCGGCAGATTTCACTTTTACATCTTTGCTGAATATATAAAGCTGCTCAATTCTTTCCCAAGTTAAGCCCCCAGTTGTATGGGATTACGAGATGCTCACTAATACGATCGACAGATTCCGTCTACACAGAACCTAAACCAGATCCATATTAGACAACGAAATTGCTTTAATCCTTGGTGGCCAAAGGCAGCACCACCAGCCACGGCTGCGAGGCCAAAGACAAAAGCAGAGTATTTTCTAATTTAATGTTTGCAGTTTTATTTGCAGGCTAATTTTTTGCACTTTGCAGGTCATTGTGGCTGCGTCACCTTCCCAAGCCACGTGCTGGAGCACGCGACAGGAGTGATTTGATGTTCTATCAGAAATGAGAGCACCTTGGTGTCACTGACACGCACACGAACGGGAGGGGAGAGCCCGTATGGGCAGGATGCACCAATACTTTGTAAAGCTCATGAATCCAACCCAGGTTTTTAAATTAAATTTGTTCCTAGAATGGTCAGTAGTGAAGTCTGGCCATGCAGGGTATTTTAGGTATTCAGTGCCACTAACCTAACTGTAAAGTCAGTGCTGTGTAGGTAGAAGATATAAGGGAATAGGGAAAACCAGGGAAAAAACTGTGTGTGTGCATGAATGTTAAATGAAAAACTTCAGTTATTACAGATACCAACTATATTCACCAAAGAACAGTAACCAAAAGTGTTAAGAGTGAGTCTGATCCGCCACACGTTCCCCAGCAGGATTGTTAAATAGGGAGCAGGGTGAGAGCTGCCGTGTGTGCCCGGCACGTCCCCCCCCGCCGCCCTCCGCCCGGCTCCGCTCCGCGCACACACGGCGTCGCTGACAAAAATCAATCCAGCAGGCAGCAAGACAAATAAGTCATCTGTATCGCGGCTAAAATATGGTTTTGATCAATAACAGAAAATTAACTGGTGCTCCTTTGCCAAGAAAATAGATTATTTAATCAGAGCGCAGACAGATAGAGACGTTACATAAGCAGAAATAGCTCGCTGCTATATTTAGTGGCCACTGTCTTCCAGTGACGAGGGCAAGAGTACAGCTGTTATCAGCTACAAGCCCTGCACTGAAATGGTTTTCTGATGAGTTAAGCCAGTTCAACATAGTTAACACCAAGATATTGTGTATTTAAATCTACAACAAGGGAAAAGGCAGGAATGTGACTGTCCCCTACGGACAACGATCCCACTGGGATGGAAGGATCAAGCCCCAACAAAAACTACTATGCCAGGGTTGATTTCTGACCTTTCTAACTTCCAGATGACATGGAGTTTTCCATCAAAGAGCGACACATTAGGCCAGCACATGTTCAGCTGTGACTGGCTGCCTTTCACTGTTGTTTCCACCATCTCTTAGCAATAACCAGCGGAATTGCAGGAATTTGCAGAACACACAGAAAACCGTGGATCTAGACCATCAACACACAGAGCTCGCTCAACGCTTCTGCGGCCGGACTGGGCACACGGTGCGAGCCAAGAGCCTGATGACACTTCTCAGATCCACAGCGTCTTAATTAGAAACTCAAAGAAATGCCTGTCCATGGATTCCCCGGGATGGGAACAACGCTATCATCAACACAGTCGTCCGTCCTTCCCTGCGTGTCCCACACCAAACAATAAATGCTAGAAAAAAAGTAGAGTTAGTGCTGACAACAAGCACCTACAGCTATTAGGGGTTCAGCTATTCAAATAAGGCACCAGGGAACCCAAGAGGGACACGAAGGGCTGGTTTGCTGGCCTTCCGCACTTTAAATCAGAAGCGAAAGAGAAACTTCTGTTCCTAACCGGAACGCGGATGAAAAAGAACATTTAGTGGAACAGTCACTGCGAGACACCGAGTGCCAAGAAGTCACGGTGATCCTGTAAGGCCGCGTCTATTCTTAGCCTGGGATGCTCATTTTAGACATTGATGAGAAGCAAAAGCTTCGCACAGACGAAAAATTCTCAGTGATGGCAGAAAGAGAGAAACACAAGCAGCCTAACCAGAAACCCAACACTGCTGCTTCAGCGCAACAGACACCTCAAAGGTCCCTCAGATGTTTAGGAAAGTTGGAGAGGAAAGCAAGCGCTGTGCCCATTACAAATAATAGTAATAATAATAATAATAGAAGATAATTATAGCTGGTTCCAAATGTTAACAATTTAATAGTTACAGGATCTAAGTACTGTAAATGACTAATGCATGCGGCAAATGGATTCACAACAGCGCACAAAACAAAGCCCTTAAAAGCAGACAGCTCGGGGAAAAAAGGGATAAACTGCTTTATAATCCAAGCTCTGAAGCACTGAGAAAACCTCTGCATTGTCTCCCTTTTGTGATTAGCAACCAAAACAGCTCCTTCAATTGCCAAGAGGATGAAAGATGCACAGTTTGGGATCTCTGGATCCCACCACGAACGGAGCCACAACGCTGTTATCTTCACAATTCCTACAAGACGAGACCCAATGGGGGAATTTTTCCATCTGCACAAAAAGTCACAAGATATTTTAGGGCAGTCACCATCCACAATGCCAAGGAAAGGATGGAGCGACTGAAATCTGGGATAACTCACCAAACTCCGCTGACTATTTGCGCCTCTGCGTGTGTAGAGATTTTGCCATATCCCAAACCACAACTTTCATCTCCAGCCCATCACGGCTACAGTTCTACTTTTAATAAACTACCAGCATTTTCTCCAAATAATGAGCACATGAATCAATTCAGTCATGTCTTGTAAACAAACACTGATTTGCTGTTTATTTTATTCAAGTAAAAGAAGCTGATGTACGCAGAACCGAGCTACAGGTTCAAGCTGCTCGTTAAAAACGGACATTGCTGCCTCTGCCTGTGTCTGACTGGAGTGCGAGGGTGGCCCCTCCACGGGGCACCTCCGCGTCCAGACCCAGTGGGGAGGGAGCGAGAACACGGAAACATTTCCTTCTCCAAACATGCCCCCATGGAGCCTGTCACTTATCTTCCTAAACAAAGAGCCGCGTGGGTCGCCCCTTCCTGCCCTTCCCACCGCTCCGGCTGATGAATGACAGCCCTCAGGCTGGTGACGGGGGCTCGGGATTCCTCTTCATCAAACGGGGCATGAACAGAGGGGTCACAGATGACAGGAGCCTCCTGGTCTGTGCTTCCTTCATGGAGGATCCGCTATCCAGCTAAACCTAGCAGCTCCGCCAGCTAAAACCGACAGTGTAATTTCTGCTCCCAAAGCCAGAAATTCTGTTGAGCGATGCTTTCATTCCATTTGCTCACGGTGTTCTCTGTTGATGAATATATCTGATTTCATGTAAATGTGATTAAATAAATCAGACAAAGCCAGGCTCTATCAGTCTCAAGAGGTTCCAGTTCAAGATGTGAAACACTTGCCCTAGTAAGCACGACTTCAACTAAACCTTCTGCATTCTGGGTTTTCATTATCTTGTTAACCTCAAAACCCTCTGGTCGCCTCCTTGTTTTTGTTAACAAGAGCGTAGAGTCAGAATAACAGATTTCGCATAAAGTGCCGCGCCGATTCAAAGCTTTCGTAGTATTTGAGGACTGAAGAGGAAGGAATGGGAAATGAAAAGGAGAAATAAAGAATACGGAAAAAAATTCCTGCAAAGTAGTTTGACTTATTTGGAGCTGACGGCTCTTAGCACACAGAGGGATCAGGTAACGGGGTAACGAGCGCCGTGGCTGACGTCTGCAGATAACAGAAATCAAAAGGAACAACTCTGAAATCCAGGCCGTTTATAATCAGTTGTCTACACATGATGTTACAGGTCTAATCTTAAGCAGTCGGAGTGTTAAATCTTCATCTGCTGTGCAGAAGTTCACGTTACACCGTTCTCTCTGAGAAAGAGAGGAACATCAGCCAAAGAACACAGTGATCCCACACCACACACACAATGCTTGTAAAATAAAAGACTTTGTATGGAGACACCAGCTGAAAAGCAGTGAGATTAACAGGAGCTGTGTCTGCAGCAGCAATGCCACCTTCTGCTGTTCCCCATCAAACCCTGGAACTAGTGAGATGACCAGGTTATCACCTCTAGCACATCCATCCAATAAAAACTGGTTTCTAGCTTCCAGGTACTGGGGTGTGAGAGGCAAAGGACAGGGATGTTTTTCCTGAAAGTCATTTAATCTTGATGAAAATAATCTCGGATAGACCATAACTCCCTGCTTGTCCTACACAGATTATCAGCTAGATGGATTCCACCCCGTTACCAGCAAGCTCCCAGCTCTCTCCTCACGGATCGCTGGGGTGAAGGATCCCCCAGTCTACACCCTTCTGGGATGAAACATCTGGAAACATCCACAGATGGACTCCTCCTGCCCACGGAACCACGGCTGCCACCAAGGCAGCGCTGAGCGTGCACATAACTAAGGGATAAAAGCTCTTCCATACACCCAAAGGTGCTTTGTCGCAAATGAATTTTGCACATGGAATGGTGGACGATGCACCAGCTGAATGGGAGAAACTGTTGGTATCTTCAGCAATTTAGGGGCAACACCAAACTCAGCTTTACACAGGCCGTTATCTTCTCAGATATCAAACAGAGAAGCTGCTACTAATTAAACCGAAGCTGCTAAGCCATTAGACTGGCAAACGGCTACACGGAATGACTTGCCAGTTGCTGCCATCCCGACCTGCTGTCACGCTCGGCTGGCGAGTCGCGGTGCTGACGCACGTGGCTCTTTCGGCTCCCCAACTCCAAACCATCCCATGAGTGTGAGGTTATTCCAAGTGCTACTGTATATTCCTGAGCAATCTCGCTTACCACAACTATCAAAGGCACCACTATCATGTACTCTGCTGCAATTTAATTATTTCAATTCCTGCCCTCAAAATACGAGCCGTTCCAGTAATTAGCTCGCATTTTTTAAAAGAGAACTTATCTTGATTCTGGCTTTGAGCCCCAAGTTTAAGCAAGTCCAGATACAGCCTTGTGATTCAGATCCTGCCTATCTCCACATCAAAATCTCTAATTAAAAAGCATAACTCACTACAACGGCTACTTTCCTGTGATCACATACAATTGGGAAAAAAAAGACAAATCAACATTTTTCTCTTGGGTCAGTAAAAGGAAAATATCGCTCTGACCATGCAGGCAAACTTCAAAGCCACAGAAGGGAAGCGCTGCTGAAAGCGCCCGAGCTGACATGTTCTAGAAGGTCCCTGTTTGCTCATCTCTAGGATTTAGGTCAAAAAGGGAGCATCAGCGTGAGGCGGTTCTGGAATCCAGGGTGGGAGACTCGGCCCCTTTCTCCTCCGCAGACTTTGTTCCCTTCCCCGAAACGGGAAGGACAGTGGCAAAGACCTTGAAACAGTTAAACTCGCCCCATCTGTTGATCTTTTTACTTCCTATGAGTCACGCTCCTCAAGTCCACCACTATGCATGTAAAAAATCTGCTACAACTCATTAAATAAATATTTCCACTTCGTCTCAGGAAAAGCAGAAGGCTCCTACATTAAAGCACCACACAGGTAAAACAATGAAAAACGCCATCGTGACTAAAATGTCCCATTCCAGCGAGTTACGAAGCCCACGCCACGGGGCAGTCGGTGCTAATACAGCATTATTATAATGACAGATGCTGCACACAGCTTTTTTTTCCCTTTGGTGTGGTCTTCAGAAAAGAAGAATATTTCCATTCATCACACAATGACCTAATGGATGGCACTGTTCAAGTGAATAGTCAGCAAAGGCATTTCATGTGCTTTTATTTATGTACATTTATTTTTACAGGCTACAATGCAACCATCGGAACAGCACTTCCACTTCTCTATCCAAGGACTGAAAGACTATCCGCATGAATAAAGCCTCGCCTCACCCCGGGTGCCCTCTCACATGCGGCAAAACTGAGTCACCAGCCTTGTTTTAGGTGGTGTGCTTGACACAAGAATAAGATGTAGAGCTAATTACCAGTTCGGTACGTGACAACAGGGGTGTCCTTCCCAGACGGCAAAGAATCACAGAATCATAGAATAACCAGGTTGGAAGAGACCCACCGCATCATCGAGTCCAACCGTTCTCATCAAAGTCTTATATTTCTCAAAATATAATGTTTTTATATAGAAATAAAGTTAACAGATGCCTGGGAATACAGCATGAAATGACAGGATCTCTGCATTTAGGAACGAGCCTCGGAGACCTTCATCTCCTGAGTCAGAATTAACAGCAGAGGAGGCAGAGACAACCTTGGCTCTGGAATCAATAAGACAAGCTGCTTAAGAGACCTCATCTGAAACACGTGTGCAAATGTGCCACCGAGGCAGAGACGCTGATTTATGATTAAAAAGTGTAAATGTACTTCTGTGGTATCAGTTAGGAACAACTCACGTGCCTCATTCACAAGGGCTTAAGGCAAATGGTTTAACATCACCAACCTCCTCGCTGAGTCCTTCTCCCGCACGCCATTAACACCTCGGCATGTTCCGTGTCCTGTTTAATTCCCTCCACCTCACATCAGTCCTATTACGATTTAAATACATCAGGCTCCTTCTCCGTTATCAAAGTTAAACCTACAAATGCTGCATTTTTCCCCCGACAGAGCCCTGCTGGGCTCCCCAGCGCAGGCAGCCCTGGCTTGGACACGCTCCGCTGCCAAACCGCGCCGGCTGCAAAGCCCACGGACAGCACAGACAGGCAGAAAAGGGCTCCGAGAGCAACGCTCCGCCAGATAATACATCAGGACTGGTAATGTTTAATAAGTAAAAGGATGATTTAGAAAAGCCAGCGCACGGTACAGTGGCACGAGCTGCAGTAAAGCAGAATTATTATTAGCGAGACTGCAGCAGAGTGAAAAGCCCAGATGCTAAAACAAGGCAGGTGAACAGCAGCTTTACGGCAGATGAAATCCAGCGCTGACAACCCTGGGATAACGTCCTGAGGTCTAATAATCTGGCCTGCTTATCAAGCATGCTGGGCTCTGCACATCTCTCCAGGTAAATGAGGCGGGGGACTGATCACAACGCCCACGTCTGGTTACATCACGTTCCAAACCCAGCAAAACCCCCTCAGACATCCACCGTGATTCACGGCACAAACAACTAAACGATACGATCTGGGAGAACATTCCTACGGCAAACGAACCCACAGTGATGCGTTACAGAGCTGATTTAATTCTTTCCCCTTTTTGGACATCCAGCATACCAGCACGGGCCATTATCAGCGATCAAACACTGCAGCTTCATCCAGTGCAGCGGGACCGCAGTGGTCGAGAGCCCAGGGAGGGGAAGGAGCCTTCCATTCCCATTATTAGCAAAAGAGGGAAAACATCTCATTAGGCACTGGAACAGGCTGCCCAGGGAGGGGGTTGAGTCCCCTTTCCTGGAGGGGTTTAAGGTGTGGGGGGACGAGGTGCTGAGGTACATGGGTTAGAGATTGATGGGAATGGTTGGACTCCATGATCCGGTGGGTCTCTTCCAACCTGGTGATTCTGTGATA
Source organism: Piaya cayana (assembly GCA_013389865.1). Classification (NCBI taxonomy): domain Eukaryota; kingdom Metazoa; phylum Chordata; class Aves; order Cuculiformes; family Coccyzidae; genus Piaya; species Piaya cayana. The sequence goes on along the minus strand of WAAB01006299.1, from coordinate 26,693 downwards.
TCGCAGCTAATTTTGGGAGTCGAACCCCAAGTGCTTCTGACGCTTTTCCAACGCGGGAGATTCTGGAATCTTCCCCCCCCCCCCCTTCCACGTCTGCGTTAATCTACAGGGAAATAACTGCGGTGCACTCGGTGACGAAGGGGTTAATCCTGCCTGCTGCCGAGTGCCCCAAGTCTGTGCTCTGTGCATCAGAGCATTAAATCTGAAAGCTCAAGAGAGTAGTGCAGCCGTGCTGCAAGGGCTGTGTTATAAAGTTCTGCATTAAAAATTCATATCGCAGGCTCGCCCCGGCGCTCGGCTCCGGCTGGAAGGAGAGCTGGCGGGGAAACACGCGGCACCCCACCGCCTCCCTGGCAATTGGAGACATTCCTCAACAAACAGCACCTCAGGAAGGGAATGAAAGGGCAAACAAACCGTGAAACAAATCAATGAGTTCAATTATCTCTCTCCGAAAGGAAACTTTTCATTTTTAAGGCTGTTTCATGAAATCTTTTAATGACGGCCCCGAACGGGGACGCCGGGCGCTCCGGCTGCCTGCTTGGCAGCGCCTGCTTGCTTGTTTTACACGAGACAGAGGATCCCAAACATGAGGGTGAAACCCAGAGCAGGGGGTGGAATCTCCACAGAACGACTCTTACCCTTTACCGTCACCATCTGGGACACCCGGCTGAAGAAACTGCTCCCACTCCCCCTGAAGTGGCTTCAGCAAAGGCTGAATTCAGATTTATTAAGACGGTTGGTGGCTCCGTGGTTAAGTTACGAGCTCCTCACTCCTGGTTAAGGCCGTGTGCATTTCACAGCGATTTATGGCAACCCAACTGGTAGGTGACACCGTTCGCAATGATGGAAGCGGGTGTTACGTCTTTATGAAGGCCACGTGCGCCCTTCAGGTGATCTGTCTGGTGCAACCACTGCGTTCAGGGGAGTTAATGATCCACGCTTCATAAACGGGGAAATGCACGGGAAAGGAAACACCAGGAAATACGATTTCTTGAGGAAACCATGCAGAGAAAGTTACCTGTTTCACAATCCTCCCCTGAAACTCTGCTTAGCACCAACTGTAACAGAAAGAGTCACATTTCCCAGTGCTAAATTTTGCATCAAAGGAAGGAAAAGGAAGCAAATAGAAGCCCTTGAACAGGAGCTGCCATGGCGCTCTCTCTCTCTCTCTCTCTCTCTCTCTCTCTCTCTCTTTCATACCTATATAAAAATCACAGAATAGTTTGGGTCGAAAGGGACCTCAAAGCCCACGAGTTCCATCCTCTCGCCACGGGCAGGTGAGAGGATGCCGTGCAGGACACTGCTGAATGCTTTGCACAAGTCCAAGTACATAAATCCATAAATATGCTTGTTAGAGGAGTTGGAAACCAGACTGACTTCTACCCAGCAGCCCAGGTTATGAGTGTTTAACCACATGAGTTCACCAGGAGAAGGTGCAGGAGGGCAGGGACCCTATCGAGTAGGCACAGGCCATGGGAAACTGAAGAGATTGATGCCTGTTAGCCAGCATAAAACAAATCAAGTCCAGACAAGCTAACACCCCTCACAAATAAAGAAAAAAACCTGGGAAGAACTAGTCCTTTCTCTGCAGTGATTTGATTTCTTAGTGTGGATTCTTGCTGTGTCACTGACCAACCTCCCTGGGACTCAACCCGTTCAAACGCCAGGAAGCAAGGCTGACAGGGGGGACAAATCACAGCCCTTACTGTGATCTGCCCCTGCAGAAACACATGAGATACACGCTAAGGGTTAATAATATCAGGCTTCCAGGACTGTAAATGGGTTCGTTTGTTTAATGCTTTACAGGAATGCTAATGAAGTTATTAGCAGGCCTGCGTGTTGCCTATTGTTTTCTTGGTTTTAGTGTCTGCCCCATCCTGCCTCAGCCCTCCTGCTCCATGAACCCCTGAATGAGTGCTCAGTCCTGCTTCCCAACTCCTTATGTTTGGGATTCTCAGCTTCTAATTCTCACCTTTCTGCTCCTGGAAGAGGCAAACAACAAAATCAAATGGAAGCCCTGGATGAACGTGAAAGCTGCTTGCACAGCGCAGGGGAGAGAGAGCGGGTCTGACAGCTCTCGCAGCAAACGTGCATCTTTCCAAAGGGAAAAAAAGCTAAAAAGGCAGAAGGAGGGGGCTGGTTTTCAGGATGCAGAGTTCTAGTGCCTGAGATCTTACAGAGTCGCCTGAGCTTCCATTCTCGCTCAGGACAGCCATCTCCTCCTAATAAAAGAGGGAGCACAAAACACACTAAGTGACTCACTTTTTTTGCCCGCACTGTCATCGCGTGGGAGTGGGAAAAGCAGCTGGAATCCATCTATAGAGCATGAGGAGAGTTTGAACTAAATGCCAGAGAGTTTCCCCATGAAATGCACGGTTAGGTGGAGGCGGTTATTGGAGGAACTGCCACTTCAACCCAGAGCCTGGCAGAGACCTCTGCTCTGGGACTGGGAAGGGGGAACCCTGCACACAACACAGGGCAGGTCCTGGCTGAAAACAACCGTTTGTTTCTGATGATTCCAGGATTTATCCCGATCGCCTTCCCCACGATCCCAGCCCAGCAGGAGTTGGCTGAGGGAGCCAGGGCCGAACCACGTGCCCTCTGTGCTCCCAGACGAGACCTCACAAGGGAGTGGAGCAGCACCAAAATAACTCTGTCAATTCGCTACTTTGCATTCAGAAAAATGAGACGGGTTTAATTGGTGGGCACACATGAAAAGGCTGCATGAAAACCAAACTCAGCTGACCGGGACACGGAGGGCGTGGGACCCTGTCTGTGCTCGGGGGCAGATGCTTCATCACTGGAACATGCTCCTCCTCTTCTCCCTCCAGAGCCCTCTCAGGCACCTCAGAGGGTTCAGCTCTTACAGATAAAACCAGCTACTGTGCTGAGATTGCTCTAAAAACCTGGGCTGCCCTGTGCTGGACTGGCAGGCGAGCCGGTTCCCGCTGGCGGGCTGGGGCTGCAGAACACGCTCGCGCTCCCTCTGCTCTCGCCGGCGCCTCGAGACGTTTGGCTCCCGCAAGAGCGAGTGAGAACAGAGAGGGCAGGGACGCTTCCTTCCCTTGTGATTTCACAGAGATTCAGGCACCACCAGCCTCTTGCATGCGGTTTCAGGGCCAGGAAGGAGCCCCGGTTGCAGCCCGGGTCACCCCGCACAGGGGCACAGGAGCCTTTGATGCGGCGCTTTGCCTTTATTTAAAGAATTCCATCCAAGGATCACATGTCAACCCAAGGTTACAGATAACAGGGTGATGACTAGAATACCCCAAGGCTATTTTTTTCTACTTTGGGCTATTAAATAACACCAGCTTTCAGGCTACCCTAGAAAAAGGAACCGAACAGTCTCACTCGAGGTTAAAAAACAAACAGAAAAAACTCAGAAAGGACCCCGGGCACTTCTGCGCTGTCAGAAAGTTACATGAGCTAATTGTGTGTGTCACAGTTCCAAGGAAAGAGGCAGCAGAGCCGAGCTCCACCGCTAACTCCTACAAACTCCGAATGCTCCGTTCATGTGGAGTTCTCAGAAACGCACCCATAAAATAAAAAAAAAATAAACCCTTTTTGCGAGTTTGTGGTTTCTGATTCCCACACCTGCGTGTTTCTAGACTCCAGTCAGAGCTGGACTGGTTGGCTGTGAGTGCTGTACCTCACCCTCATGTCTCAGTTTCCCTCTCCAAAAGTAAAGACTAATTACAACGCTTCAAATCAAGCACTCAGTATCTCACCAAGGCGAGTGTCTCTCAGCGACACCGTAATTTGCTGCCTTCAGCTTGTGACCTTGCAGCTTTTCCAGATTTGCTGGAGGATGAACCAAAGAATTTGACAAAAAGGCTGGTTTGCACATGAGCTTCCGAGCCCTGTGTCACACGGGGCCTGCAGAGAGCAATAAGCAGATCTCCAAAGTATTTTCAGTCATCTCCCTTTCCAGGTTTTTAAGCAAAATATCAGCCTCACATAGTGACTCTCAGCCTGCTGAGTCTTGCAGAAGGCACAGTTACAACTTCTAACACATTATTCAACTTGTAAAATGCAGACAGAGCTTTCTGTAAGATTTAAGACTTTCAATTTTTCTTCCCTTCAAAAAAAAATTAATTTTCTGTAACATCTCCCCTGGTTTCTAATCTCCCCATTACCACCACTCCCAAGGTTTCACTGACGGCAGTTTGACTGGGAAATATAAGAAGAGAAAAAAAAACTGTGAGAGACGCGGCCTGTGAAGTTCTCGGTCTCCCGTTTTTAGGGAAACCACTTGAAATACAGCAATAATTCCAGAGACCAGCATTAGAAGTTAATGACTCATCAAAAGAACAGGAAATAGGAAACTTTAAGACCTTAAAGGCACCGCAAAGAGAAGCTATTTCATGTTCTGTGCCACACAACCACCCCGGCTACAGTATTTCATGCTCAATGGGGGGAAGCAGCATTTAAGAGCATCGATCACAGTAATTATGCGATGCTGGAGGGAGCACGACTTTATTTTTTATTCAGTTTGACCCTGGGCACCACCAAAAAGGGAGGCTACAAACATTTGAGAAGTGCTGTATTGGTACCAGCCAGCAGTTAAAGCAGAAATGTTTCTGAAAAGCAATTAAAGTAAATAATTCACAGAGTAAATTCAATTCTCGCCACCGACTGGGAATTATTGCCCTAAAGTCCAAGTTAACCGAGATTTGCCCCAACGTAACAAAGATTTCATGCGAATACTGGAACCTCAGTTCTGTGACATGACTTTAGGTAGAAATAATTCTTCATCAACTACTGGTCCTGTCCTCAAGTCCTGTACCACCTCCACACAGAAAGCTGCTTCTGTAGAGCACAGTTCTACACTGATGCCTGAGGATGAGGATTGGTAGATAAAGAGGAGGAAGAGAAGCCCCCTTCACCCCAAACCTCACAGGCATCCCCTCTGTCACGGTATTTTTGGTGTCTGACCCACCTGGCTTTTTAAACAAGCTAAAGGAAAGCTGGGGAGGGGCTCTACGCTGCCTTCCAACCCAAACTGTTCTGTGATTCTATGATTTCTATGTGTACCCTACTTTCAGGAGGCCAAACCGTCCGCATCACTCAAAGAATGACCCGGGTACCAAAGTGGGAGCAGAGCTGCTCTGCCTGACGCCGTTAACCTCCCCGCTGTTTGCTCAGCGCTGTTTATGCTGCGTTTTTATTGCGGGGGGGGGGCAGCACCTAAAATCCTCCCAAGGCTACTTAACATTTACTGGTGAAAATGCAGCATTTCAGTGAAATTCGATATTTGCTTTCATCAAAGGCAGAGAGAGCCTCAGCCCACATGTTAACAGTAATGGAACAAGCCTACTGTACGCGCTACAAGTGAAGATCCTTTTCCAATTAGAATTCATTTAGGCTGGGGGAGAGGAGGGGTCGGAGCAAAGAGGTGGCTCTGGAATTCATCTCAAACTGGAATCTTCTGGCTGGGAGCGTTCACTGCTCAGCTGGGAATCCCAAACACTCGCTCGGGCTCCGCAGAGAACCAGAAGTGAAAGAGCAAAGTTAGCGAGAACAGTCTGTCCCCAGAAAACGAAGGAGATAGAGACATGAATGTTTCTTTTTCTACTGAGGAGGAATTAAAAAACGTCTCTTGCATCGGGGAAAAAAAACACCAACGTTCTTTAATTTTCCTGAAACTCTCGTCTGCGTTTGCTTTCCAGCTCCTGCTCCGATAGGATCTCCAGATCAAACTCATTAGTGCTGGTTAAACCCAGGTTTGCTGATAGAAACGTGTGGGACAGCAAACAAAATCAGTCTGGGGCCTCGGGAGAGGATGTGCCTCTTTAATTGAAAATGGCAGAGTAATCATTCATTTATTTAACCCAGAGATGATTATAATCTGAAAACCTTGAAATCCTCTTACACAACAACTGTTTTGGCAAGCCCCTCTGTGTTCCAACAAATATTAAACTGTGCTTGCCATTTGTCTAAGGAATCTTGTATTAATAAACATGAAGAAGAACACTTTTACCTCCCACACTCAATGACAGAGGAAAACAAAGACCAGCTGTATTCATCAATGGATCCTTGTTCTGCACATAAAGGCTAATTACATTTTACTTCAAGCCTACACATGGAAAACTTTGCTGCTGCCATCTTGTCAAATTCAGCTTCTGATATTCCAGCTGACAGACTGCAAGGGCTGCACAGAATAAACTCCTTTTTGCCATTAACACCTTCGCTGCCCTGCACGCGGGGCACCCGCACGACTCAAAAACCTTAAAAGTACTTTTTGCTTTAAAAAATTGACGATTATCTCTATTTTTCCTGAAGGCTTTCCTGTTCATCTGCATCAAATAAGCGTCTGTAAAAGTAAAATTCTGGCCCCGGATAAAAATCACATGTTTTTAAAACATAAAAGTTAAAATTAGCAACACAAGTAGCTGTTCAGACTTGGATGACAAGAGGGTTTCTATTTAGAAAAGAATCAAACTGCCTTTCACCATTTTTATTGATGTTTTTTCAACGCTTCTCCCCGCTTTTACAATTAAAGCAGATGACTCAATTCCACTGTCTACATTCAGTTCCCTTTTCATGTTTTTCTATGTTCCATATTGCAAAATTGGGGCTAGAAACGCCACAAGCGACTGTTGTTATGCAAGAACCATTCCTGCCATAAATACCCAAAACAATGATAAAATATTTCTGCTGTTATTAGGTCCTACAAGTTTGTTTTCACACTACATTAGTTTGCTTCAGGATTCATCTCCGCTGATTCCATCCCTGATCCAGCCTTCATAACCGTTCTGCTACAGAACACAATGGATTCCTTGTTGCTGCAGATGCTGCTAATTTCATGTAATTCTACATATATTAGGTCAGAATCAGAGTCAAGATCATATGAAAACAGTTCCGGACGAATCTCTCCGAAAGAATGAAACACGCCAGAAAGGCAAACAAACATTTTTTGAGTCCATCTTTTTGCTCAGTACAAGATAAACCACGGGGTTTGGGGAAATAGTATTAAAAGAATGAAGCAAACACTGCAAATAAAAACACTGAGCAGGGTGAGGGGTTATTGGGTTCAGTGCCTACAGCTGCTGAGCCCTGGGCTCTGGCTGATCCCGCAACAGTGGCTGCAAGACAAAATAACAGCAACGGAGCCGGTAGCATCAGTTACTTGCAGAAAAGAAAAAATAAAGGCTATCTGACATAATTTAAGGCTCCATCAGCAACATCATTAGTATGTGCCTCTTAGAGAAGGATGAAATCAATTTTTTGATCATCTTGTATGGAACTCAAAGGGAACTGGACTTAAGACCAAAGCCCAGATTTACCTAAAACATCAGCCTGAATGATGTCAAAGGTGATTCTTAACTCCTAGGGACTGAATTTTGTGAGATCCAAGCTCCCCAAGTGCCCAGTGGGGAACTGGATCCTCAGCGCTTGCAGAACTACCTGCTAAGATACCAGAACTGGTTGCCAACTGGAGTGGGTTTGAAAGAGCTGTGTTATCGGCACTGAGTGAGGCAGAAAGCACTGAATGACCTACAGACAAACCAAACCCGTGTCCTCCTCTCACCGAGCCTGGGCTGTAGTTTCTTTCCCCCACATGGAGACTACAGACACCCCATCCTACCGTTTCTCCTGTACCAGGACAGGTGGGAAGGGCAGGAGCGAGGGTTTTCCTCCCTGTTCCCCCCACCTGCCTGCTCTGGAGAGGAGGTGAAGCTCGGGCTCTGCGGGCAGCGGGCACGGGGACGTGGTGTGTGTCCCCCAACCCTTCCCCTCACAGCAGGGCAGGGAGACGCGGCTGAAACGGCTCCTTCTTTCCCATCCCATTTCCAGACACAGAAATGACTCTTTGGGCTCAATACTGCTGAGGAGGAGAATTCCTCCTCATTACGAATTTCCCTTAAATACGAAGGTTCAAAGCAAACCAGCACAAGTCTGACTCTCTTCTGTTGTCTCCTGCATTGGTTGTTAATAAAAGCAGGGGATAATTGGAACCAGCAGTCATTACAAGGACAAGGATATATATTTTCGAGACCAACTTCATGTCTTACTTGTAAAGAAGAAAAAAAAAAAAGCTACTGACTGTAATTTGTGATGAATTTGAAAGTGATGACAGCTCCCCCAGAACCAGAAAGACCTGGGGTGCCTCACAGCACAACAGAAATCCTCGACTAAACCAGATTTGATTTTCACCTAGATTGGACGATCGCAGTAAATATCTTATTTATAAAATTGCCCTATTTCTAAATAAAATATGAGAGACGCAGCACAAAAGATCCACAGGGGATGCAGCACCTGAGAATGAAACAGGAACACGGTGGCGTGTGTGCCAGGAAAAGCGTCTTATTGGGTGGAAGGAAAAATGAAAACTAATAATCTCTCTACAGGAAGGCAAATTACAACCGTGTTTTCCAACAAATCTGGACTCCTGAAGCTCTTCAATCTCATCTGTCTCCAACAGACAGATGCAAAACAAAAAAACCCAGCGATACCCTGAAGGAAGACATAGAAAGAAAGCAGTGAACTCTTACTTTGCAGTAGTTTCTTCATCGTATTTTGTTTTCAGATCAAATAGTTCTGTTCTGGTTTTTTCCAAGGCTGAAAGACATAAACATGAAGCATTACGGCACCGTAACAGCAGCGAAAAGCAAAAAGGCTATTCCATATTTCTTTATTCAGCCATAAATAAAGCTGTACACCTCCTCATGCAAAATTCTTTGCTTTATCTCTCTACCTAGGCAAAGCATTACAACTCAGAAAGAACACAGCTTTTGATTTGTCACAATTTCTTATTCAATTTCTTTTACCTCGCAAAGATTCCCAGTTTCTGCTTAACAAAGCCAGACATCATTCATTGCCTATAACACTGGCTAAACTGCTTATTCATTTGAAATATTTATTGCAGTAATTCAGGGAAAAACATTTATTGTGTTCTTGTAGTAAAGAAAAGCAAATGTGTCCAGACCTGGAATCTTTATGTGTGCAGAGATGAAGAAAAAAGTTAATGGCGAGCATCTCATGGCAACAGGGAAGAGACACCGGGAGAAACTGGGTTCATACTGATCCCAGACCACTATGTATTTACCATCTGTGAGACCAGAGCGAAACACAGCATGGATGAAAGATCCCATTGCTTGTCTCAACCCCAGTGATGCTCTAGTGAATTAAGTGCTTCGTGCTTGGCCTTCCCCACTGTATTAACCAGAATGGCTGCAACACAAGCCTTCGCTTGAGGCGTGAAGCCCAAGAGAAGCTCCAATCCACAAAGCATGTTCAGGCTCTGTTGGATCTGGTTCATCCCCAGTCCTGACGCTCAGTGATCTCCACCTGATCCCCAGCCTGATCCTTGCGATAGGTCAGAACGGTGATGCCAAACCTGTTTGCAAAGCTTGCACTTTGTGTTCAGCTTCTTCCAGCTTCGAGGCTGTTGACATCTGTGTCTCCTGCAACTTCCTATGGAGGGAAGAGACGAGGTGAGAACAGAGCCCGCGATGGTGTTAAACAACTTATTTGTAGTTTGCAGATTTAAGATAGATTAAATGCCTCAACTGTAATCAGACAACTGACACCACCACACGGACTACGAGCGCTTCAGTGGGACCATAAATCACCTCACATTGCAGAACTGTTCATACTTTGCCGTCCCGCTTATTAAAATTTTAACAGTGAATCCACCTCGTACCATAAGCTGTGAACAGTGCACCCGAACCGACTGCGATATAAATAACAATTTTAGTGGAAGGTTTTCTTGAGCGTAATTCGTTGTGGAAATGTCACGCGCATTAAGAGAATTGTCACCAAGCACCCTCTGTTGTTAAAAGTTAGTGCAAGAAGAATGATGCGTTTCCATTTTACTGTCATAACGAGGAAATTTGTTGCCGTAACTGATCGACTGAGCGGATGCGGCGGCTGTTTCATCATAGCTGCAATGGACGCCGGCTACAGAAATATTAGCAGCTCTTGCCTTAAGGAAACACACATATTTCAACACAAATCTCCCTCTGATATTTTCTATGTAACGCGAGCAAACCTTTAATTCGCTCACATTTCTTAATTCCAGAGGCAGCGTTTCCCTGTTTGTGAGTTAAACACATTCTAACATCGTCCCACAGAGACTCTACGCTCTTTCCTAAAGGCCGCAGGAGTTACAGAACTTGCTTTTTGAGGAGCTGCTTCGACACCCCCCAGGCACTGCTGCTTTTCACGACGTCACTTTCACGCTATTCTGCGCATTTCAGGATTGCGAAAGGCTTACGAAACCGCCAGCCGGACCGCACGGGGGGCAGCGATTTAACCTCCAACGCTGCCGACCACGTTAATAACCATTTATAGTGGGAAACGAGGCAGTTCTGTATCAAATAATACACTTGGAGGACTCAAACCCCTCTCTTATCATGATTTTTTGTTCTTTGCATTACACAACTTGCCATTTTACTTTTAAGCCTATCCAAATGGCACTTGTTAAAGCCACGGCTCGCGTGGCCGCTGCCATAAAGGCAGCGGCCACGCGAGCCGTGGCTTTAACAAGTGTTAAAACTCAATTTTTCATCGTGTCCAGGCTGCACGGTCTCTGCACGCTGAAGAGCGAGTCCTGGCTGGGCAGATCACACACAGAACCACCTCTCTCCTCCTCTACACCGCCTGCAGACACACGCGTGCGCGCTCACCTCTCCTTCTCCGCGAAATCATTTTGTAATTTCTGCTCCTTTTCGAGGGCGATGTTCTCCGCTTGGTTCTTCAGGGTCTGTTCATATTCTCGGATTTTCTCTTTAAGTGCTTTTATTGTAACCTCTGCAGAAAAACAAGAGGGGAGGAATGAGTTTACACGGCTCCGCGTTGTTCCGCAACACGAGGCTTTCTTTACCCTGTAGGCTCAGTGTGTTTTAAGCTTTAGCTCTTCAACTCTGACACAAAATCAATGGATATGAGTCCCTTTGGAGACCTTTTACTCCCTAAATGTTAAATTGAACTTTAAGTGTTTAGGTTGAGAAGGATCAATGGAGTTTGCTGGAGAGCAAAGCGAAGGAGGTTCCTCTAACATCACTTTAAAAAAAGAATGCGGAAAAAAAAAATCAATTGTAAAATATAATATCACCTTATCCACTCAAATTAGCCGAGTGGAGATTGATAAAGTCGCAGCGTCTGCTGAAGTGCAGGCCGGTGTCGTCACGTAACAGCTCAGGGAAGCAGCAGCAGTTCTAAGGGCGTGTTTGTGCTCAGATCAGTCTAACACTAATGGAACACGGATCTGGGACACGGCGACCTCCTGGTTCACAACCGACAGAAGCCGCAGCCGCTAAGATCTAAGTGGTGCAGAAGATCGGATCCAAGAGATGCTCTGGAGCCCTTCGTACTCAATCCAGCTGCCTCACCATCGACTCCGGGTTTGCGCAGAAGCATTAACTGCTGAAACTTTCTGAGTGCGCTTGCAGCCAGGGAATTTGCAGAAAGCCTCCGCTCAGACACAGCGGCGATGGTGCATTTACCGTGCCTGTAATGGACGGGAGGCGACGCACAAACCTGCAGAGTCACGGCGCAAGCCCTGATGGAGACAGCTTCTCGTTCTGTGCCTCATCCAGCCCTGCTGGAATCCCTTTGATCCCACCCACAGGGATCTCATTCACTCAGTCATTACAGGGCTCCTAAGGAAAGGCAGGGCGCTCAGCAGAGCAAAAAATGGAATTGGGAAAACGCGCGAGATTGCAGAAGCCTCGCGGCTCGCAATGGGCTTCAGTGTCTCTCAGAGGTGCGGTGGCTTAGAGACATCAGCTCATTAACCGATGCCGTTAACAAAGCTTTAGCAGAACCTTTGGCCGTGGAAGGTTCCTCATTCTGCAGAAACACCACAGAAAGGCAAATCCTACTGTGAAAAGTAAAGGCCACAGACTTGTGGGGAAAAACCTCAATATCACACAAAACCATGAAAGGATGAATAATCCCCCCAAAAGTGGTGCTTTCAGAGCCGGCTGGAGAGCTGCAGAGCCAGACAGCAGGTAGCTGGTGATGAGGGCTCCGTCCAGCAATGACACCCAGGGCAGCCGGGGCCACCACGACCACAAAAAGCGAGGGAAGAGTGGGAAAGAGGATTGCCAGCAATCCAGAGGAGAAGGATTGCCAGCAAACCAGCTGCTCCAAAGGAAGGAGCAGGATTTTGCTAGCCCTGCAGAAATCAGAGGAGGCTTATTGCTGAGAAACGTGGACCTTTGGAGAGGATGAGTTTAGAGGGCTCTTCCAACATTTATGACTCTATGATTACATCTCCCATACGATATTTTGCAGTCCAGCTGGAATCCTTGTGTGCTGGTACCTGTCCCCTCCACAGGTCACAACCTCTATGTTAAAACAAATTACAGAACCGGGGATCTGCTCCTTCTGAAAATGAAGTGTAACTGAACCAGCTCTGTTGCTAATGGAGCTTCCCAACGTTACCCACTCGGGTTTAGCATTTCCACAGCGTTAAAAAAGAACAAATTTTCCTAAATGTCTTCAAAATTCACCTTCCCCTGACCCCGAGCTGAGTGTCAAACATGGAAATGCAGCGTCCTGTGCCCTCGCACGCAGGAGAACAACCGAGCACGTTTTGTTTCTTGGCGCAGGAAACTTCCTTCAGAATCACAAGGAAACGTGAACAGCCTTAAACACAAGAGGCTTTAAATCTCATGGAGATTTTAATGTATTTTCATGTACTCTAGTCTCATTAAAACTTACTTCAATAATTAAACAGTATTAGCTTGTATTTACATCGCTCTGCGGATTGCCTGGAGAGTAAATGTGCAGCGCGCGCCGAACACTTTTCAGATTGAGACAAGGGAAACGAGGGCTGAAAAAGTTCCGCTTTGTAGAGATTTGTCTGTGGATAGAACACTCAATCTCTGTTCTCTGACAGAAGATGAAACTTTAGAGTAATTCAAAGAGGGCACCCGAAGTCGCACCTACACACATCAATACAGAAGGGGCTGTAACAGACCATCAGACTTAATTGAGTTGCATCAACTCTAACTCTAAGAAATAAAACTGAATTTAAGACCAGTCTTCAAATTTCAATATGCATTAAAGCCGATAAATGAGTAACATTTGTAACCTACCCTGATTTTTCACCTCGGCAAATTCTTTGTTGTATTCCTCTAGAGTTTCCCTAAGTTTCTGGTTCTCTGTTTCGATATCGTGCATACGTTGAACTTTCAGCTGAAGCTGCTGTCCTAAATCCAAGGCCGGAACTGGATCTGGAAAAGAAACAGTAAAATAAAATGTAAGATAGCAGGAACACTGCCGTGATTCACACCGTTCCGAGGACAAGTGTCCTCTTTTCTCCATTAAAATCCACTTTACGTGCCAGTAGGACCTTACTTTGGGTTATTATTCCTGTACCTACCTCATTCACATCCTACAAACTCCAAACCCCACAGACAGAATCCATTGTGCTGCCCTTCAAGCCAGGCTGTGCCGCCTTCCTCCTGCGCTAACCCCCAGGGCAGCACCCTGTGTGCAGACAGTTAGAATCACAGAATCGTAGAATCACCAGGTTGGAAGAGACCTACTGGATCATCGAGTCCAAAATCACACAAAGAGCCTCAAGTTTCAAGTTTTTGTTTGCAAAATGCGAATTTGGGGGTTAAAAGCAACCAATCCACCCGTCTCGCTGACAGCTGGCACCCCTCACTCCTCTGCCTCTGCAGGAGCTTCCGAGGGAAACCGTGCGACCCTGAGTGGCTGAGCTCACGAGGGTCATGGAGATCTGAGTGATGCTCATTTCTAATTGAGATGACAATATAATCAGAAACACTGTGTGGATGTGGTGAATTCCACGGACTTTGAGGTTTATGACTCTCGTTCCCTCTTTCTCTTACACCACTAACTGAAGAGCAATCTGCAATTATTTTGCACATCCCCTAGGTATCAATTCTCCGATGTGTCTCCTCCTGCCAAAGAAGCCCTGGGCACACACCTGCCGTGGGCTCACGTGGTTTGTTCTGGGATCCTTCCCAGTGAGAACAGGGACACGCCGGAGCCCGATGGACTCGGGAGCGATTATTGAATACATCTCTGCCATGGGCGCCAGCGTCTCTTGTGAAACGGCTGCGAAGATTTAGTCTCCCGTTGAGGAATGCTAAACACCAACCCAGTGGATCCACAACAGTATATATTAGCGAGTTCACTTAATTTTCAGCCACCACAGTCATTAATTTTTCAGACCACCCTCAGTCTCTGGAAACTCATAATAAGTCTATTGTACCCCTGCTCACACATTAAGCATGAGCCCGGGTGTTTTTTCAATATGCCAGCGCTGCTCCATAGTTTATAGAAAAGCGGCACTGGGTTATGTTCAGCTCAGAGCCGCTCTCGGTAGCAGGCGGCTGCGTTTTGTTACCTCGGTTCTCCAACAGCTCACGGCATCACCCCGCTCAGAATACAAAATCTAGGTTGCCTGTCATCCCTTCTCCGCACATGCATAGTTTATGACTACATAGCTTTTTCATTTATGCTTTTTAGGCCAAATACTTTTCGTCATTATTATCTGTATTAAAATATTTATAATAAATCAAACTTAAAATGCTGTTGTGGCAGAGAGGGGGGGTACAGGTAAGGAATTAAATATAAGGTTGAAGGCACAGCAGTAGCAGGAGTTAGAGGCCCTGCGGTGTTTATGTACGGGCCAGTGACGGCAGGGCTGGCACCGCATCGACCTCCTCCCATGGAACAATGCCCGGTGCTAGCGGGACTGACCGCTTGGTCACCTCGTGCGGCTCAGAGCTGCTCTGAAGGAGCTCAGAGCTGCTCCAAACGAGCTCAGCGCTGCTCCAAAAGAGCTCAGTGCTGCTCCGAAGGAGCTCAGAGCTGCTCCAAAAGAGCTCAGAGATGCTCCAAACGAGCTCAGAGCTGCTCTAAAAGAGCTCAGAGATGCTCCAAAGGAGCTCAGTGATGCTCCGAAGGAGCTGGCCTGGCACGGGCATCGGCTGAACCCAGCGAGAAGCTGGATGGGCTCCATCCGCCACGTCTGAACCCGCTCCAGGAGCTGCCAAGCCCATCAGGCAGGGATCTCACGTTTCAGCTGGGCCATTTCTACAAATCAAAACACCACAACAGTTCAGAGGATTGTGGGTGCGCTGCTCCCCCTCACTTCAACGCGCCCCTTGCAAACAGCCAGGACGCCTCAAGAGCATTTGTGCTCCAAACCCACACAACTCCTTTATTTAAATCAGTAACGAATTAAAAGCCCAAACTAACACGGGCATTATAAAGAGCATAATGACTAAACCTTCGGACAAATTTGCAATCCCTGAGAAGCTTTACGTACAAAATGAAAATGCTTGCAATCTCATAATTATTCATCAGGACATGTATATTTAATTTAGCTCTATTAAAGGTTAATGTTCAAGTAGCAAAACAGTGGCAGAACAAACAAAATGTAAAACCAGTCTCTGCGCATTAAACCTCAAACCCTCCTCGAGCCGCTGTGAAGGACCAACGGCCTGCGGGCACCCAACGCGCCGCGGGACACGGAAAAAAACGGGGCTCAAGCACCTCTTAGACTTAATTTTTATAAACTGCATTAACCACACCTCAACGTGCACGACAGTGAAGTGACCGAGACATTTCAGAGACAAACGTTTTGGTTCTCACCGCGAGCCCAAACACGCTCCTCAATCTAAAAAAACCCTGAACTCCCATGATTTCCGAAGTATTTATAAACACCAATTAATGCAAAATGAGCACGATCCTCACAGCCAGAGTGACTTTCTTCTTACCTGAGTGGAATGGATTTCAAATTAAACACAAATACTCTCATTTTCCCGACACACACACGCAAGGAAAAGCTGCCTCTTTATATTAACCAGGCCCGCAGAGCGTGTTTCACGTCATTTAGCAGGAGGTCACTGAATTTTTAAACAAGCAACGGACCAAACCTTTCAATTCGTTACACAAACAACAGCACAAGCACTTCAGAAAAATCCACTGGTACTGGCCTACGGGAGAGGCAAGGAGGGACAAGCCTCCTCTGTCAGCTGTAAAGGGGAAAATCAGCTCACTTAACACTTAAATGTACAAAACTCATCACAAACTCATCACAAATTATCCTCTCGGTTTGAATCTTCCCTTGCTTCCCAAAGTTCAGAATCCCTGCTAGGCACAAGAGAAGTAAGAAATGAGAAAATTAGCAAAGGAACCTGCTCACCCAGAACTTAGAGAAGCGTTTAGCAAGATCGTTATTGCCCAAGAGTCCATCGAGACGTCTATTTTTATACTAAATTTGGTCTGTTTTTTCTATCACTTCCTATTCTGGTTCACTTTCCTCATCCACTTGTTGCACACGGTGCCCACAAAGCCCTTTGCATCACACCCTTGTGCGCAGCTCTGGATCCAGTCCCCGAAAAGGCTTCCTCGGTGCTACCAGAAGAGAAGGAATAACTGCTGCTATTTTAAAACCAGGATCTGCAAAACTTGCAGCTGCCCTCCCCTCCCCAGTGGATCCTCCTTTCGGCACCCACCACAAGCAGCTCCCTGGGCACCTCCCCGTGCTCAGCAGGGTCACACCAACCCTGCCCCTTGCTGCTCAGCTTCTGTCCTCGGGAAGGATGAGGGTGGATGTGCCTCAACGGCCACAGACGTGAAAAATCAGTTATTTTTACAGCAGTTAAAACCTCACCTCACACACCGCACAGCACAGTCCTTCACATCAATCGAGGCCAGGTTGGATGGGGCTTGGAGCCCCTGATCCAGCGGGAGGTGTCCCGGCCCATGGCTGGGGTGGCACTGGAGGGGCTTTGGGGTTCCTTCCATTCCAACTTGGTTACTCTATGACTCTATGACTCTCTGATTCTATACACCAGCGCAGCCACAACAGCTCCGCTCACACCACTCTTACCCTGCACACGTGCCCTGATGGTAAATCTTTCCTGAACAGCAGTGCAAGAGAACCCTTTCCCTCCCCCACCGCTGCTGTGTATGCACATAAACTACTTATTTTAGGAAGAATTTTGGAAGGATGGCAAAGAACAACCTCACCAAACCAGCAGAGTCCGTGAGAGCTGGAGGCAGCATCTCCCCACCCAGCACCCCACGCGGCTCCACCAACCCCAACCCTGGAGACACAACAGGACCGGGGACACCCCCGCTGATTTTCCAAGGTGGGTTTGGGTAAAAACCCCTGTTCCTCCCTCATTCTGCGAGCTGGAAAAAGACCCCGATCTCACTAAGTGAATGCAAGTGTTTACACAAAGAGCAGTGTGGGTGCGCTGCCCTCCCCTGTCATTAGGGGCCATGAATGCACCCCCTTGTGAGCCGGCTCGGTGACATCACGCGCCCGCCCGCCTCGCTTCGCCAGGGCACGCTGGGCTAATGTAATCATACGATTACATAATTAACCCAGCTGTCTCATTAAGAAAATCAACTGGAATTCAGGGCATAATTAGTCATACAGCAATTAGCATGCTGATGAGCAACTGATGAAAAGCTGTCTCGATATAGAGTGTGCTGGGACCACCCTCGTTATTTAAGGAGAGGGGGAAGAGCCCACCTCGGCTCCAGAGGGATCAGGGAGGTCTGAAGTTTGTGTGTAAAACCCCTTGGCTCTAGGTGTTTGTGTGGTGAGGGATGAGGAGCTGCCCCAAACTGATCCGCGTCCCTCCGATGGGGTTTGAGCCTGTTCCCCAGCACATGGGGAGGGAGGGATGGGAGGAAGATTTGTCCAACCAAGTGGAAACCTGACATCACTGTCTAAATGTGCGAGGTACAGGACACTGTGGCCAGTCCCCTTCTCTCTCCATAGATGCAGAGGGGGCTGGCTTAGCAATGACCCTGTGGAACGCTGCTCAGTGGGAAGTTTCTCCAAGGAATCTGTTCTGCGAATCCCACCTGGAGGAGATGCTGACCAGCGGTGGCCAGGCTGGGACTCTGCTACTCAGATCCCAGCTTCTGTGCCCCATTTGCCCAGATCCCAGGTCTCGGTTCCCTGGGCCCAAGCTGCCCAGATCCCTGGGACCCCTCCGGGTGCCCTTTGCAAAAAGTCTGAGAGCTCCCAGATGGGCTGCGATGCCCGCGGTGTGACCCGAGCTGCCTGGTGCATCCCTGAGCAGGCGGCACGATCGCATCCCTAAATGATGTGTTCAACCGGCACCAAAAGGAGACCCTTCCAAACCAAACGACTTCTGCACCCCCTTCAACAGAGACCTCTCCAAATCAAAGGACTGATCCTGGCATCCCCTTCAACGCAGACCTCTTCAACCCAAAGAACTTCAGCATCCCAACTGGCGCAGCCCATCCCGCTGGAGACATTAGGAACGCGAGTTATGAAACGCTGCCGGAACGACAGCAGTGATCAATATTTTATATCACTGGAAATGCGTTTCCTAAGGTTGGGATCTAAAAATAATCCACAGAGTCAGAACATCCCGCTCCACAAGCCCATGTTCCTGTTGCCCAAATCATGGGCTCGAGGTTCTTGGTTCTTACAAAACGCCCACACTGAACGATGAAGAAGATGAAGAACCCTCAACATGACTTTATTAACCCATATGAATGTTTCAGAGGAGCCAGCGGTCCCGCTCTGCTGTGTCACAGCTCCTGTGGCACCAAGCAGAGGGCGTTTCTGGCCGTGTTGCCCAGCCGAGGGCTGTGCAGGTGCTGGTTTCCAGGCACAAAGCGGCTCCATCAGCGTTCAAGGCGCTGAGAGCTTCCTTGGGAGGCTGCGGATGATCTGAAAATAACCTGAAAATGTGTTTTAGAAAAAATAATAATTACATTGTAGCTTTTGAATATTCAAACACCTCGCAGCATACTTAATTAATTCATTAATTATTCCCCAGAAATTTCAGGGGTAAATGGAAATAGCCTAGAGAGACGGAGACAAAAATTTCGTGGAATAAATGATAGCTTTCCTCCTTTTCCCCCATGACTCTGGTAGCCCAGGGACACAAGAGTTATAGCCGTAATTCCGTTTGAAACAAAGCTCATAATCTCTCCGAGTCCTCACTTCATAAAAAACATGAAAAGGTTCCTCCTTCAATCAAAAATTCTACATATTTTCTGACTCCTCCAACCCGCACAACTGGGATCTCTCTCTTCCTTTTATTTTTTTCCACTTTTTTAACGACGTTCTCCTCACTCTCCTGCCATCTCAGCTTTTTGTAGGGGCAGGAAATTTGAAGTGCCCAGGAGAGGGTGAGAGACTCTCCTTTTCTGTACCAGGAAACAAGCAGAATCCCCAATTCTGCTACCTCCAGGAGCAGAAAAACAGCAAAACCAGCAAAAACAGAAAAACCCTGATACAACCCCTCAGCACGGGGTGGGGGGAGATGTGGCTAACTGGCTCCTCTCCTCCCCATTAATAATGAGAAAAGTTCCCCGTGGCAGCACCTGCTGAGGCGTGTGGGGCGAAGGGACACGATGCTGGGTGGTACGTGGTACCAGTCAATCTGACCCCACGCAGATGGATCCCTTGGCCAGAACACAGATCTTTGATCTCGTGGGTTATTATTTAAAACATCCTTTACTGACCTGCCAGCTCCAGATCAGCTGCTGCTGAAAGATGCTCTGGCCCTGCCCTGGATCAGGAGACGCATCAATACCCCAGGGTCCAAAAAAGTAAATGATTTGACTCCTAAATGAATTGCCCTCCAGTTTCTAGTACTTTCAAAGGTTTTAATATTAAAAGTGGGGTATGATGAATCAGTGGTACAATATCTGATGGNCTGGCCCTGCCCCTGATCAGGAGACGCACCAATACCCCAGGGTCCAAAGAAGTAAATGATTTGACTCCTAAATGAATTGCCCTCCAGTTTCTAGTATTTTCAAAGGAGTCACCAAAATAAAGGTTTTCATATTAAAAGCGGGGTATGCTGAATCGGTGGTACAATATCTGATGGCACTGTGGTTGGACTCAATGACCGATGGGTCTCTTCCAACCTGGTGATTCTATGATTCTATGATTCACCACAACGTGCCAGCCAAAGCAGCACCTAACGAGATACAAAAGAATGAGACCATGGGAACTGGAAATGCTCCAGATGGCATCAATATTCCTGTAATGCCTGGAGACACTGGAATTTACTGTGTTTACCCTGAGCTCAGGGCAAAGCAAAGGAGTTACAGAGCATCACTTGTACTCTAAGTCTCATTTCTCCTACCTGGAGAATATGAAAAAAAACCCCTTCCCGATGCATGGAAGCATTCCTGGTGCAACCATCCCCTCTTTCCCCTAAAAGCTTCTCAACCCTCCGAACTCTGGGGGTTGTTCTAATTCCAGTTCACACTCCTTGAACCGAGGAAGGGAACGTCCAGCATTCCCCACCACGTGCACAGTTTGCTCGACACGCGGCACCGCTCCGGCCGCAGGGTCAGGGCTGCTCCAGCTCCGCTCCCCGAGGCGGCAGCTTTCCAGGGGCGCTGCCGTCACCACCTCCAGGTGAACACAACAACCGCCGCAGGGAGCTCCTCTTTCCTCTTTCGTACGACACATTCCTCCAGCTCCTACTTACTGCATCCTTCCCCTTCTCTGCGCCTCCTCTCTTCCTTCCGTGCCTCCAGCCTACCAAGTAAAATAGGGCTTGACAGGCACACAATAAATTTTTTAAAGTGTGTGCTTTAGGGATATTTCTTCCTTCGAATATTTATTCCAGCTTTTACAAAGGAATTTATCCAATTATTAATTCAACGAGAAAAATGAAAGAAAAGAAGTACGCGAGCAGACAAACCCGATTTCAAGCCACATGTTCAGGTAATAGAACTGTTTTTAGCTATTTTGACATCCGCTCAAAACCCGCGGATGAAGTGAATGAACGGAGAAGATGAGAAGTAGCTGGGACTCTGCTTCACCTGACAAGGGCTGTGGAGCGGTAGCAGCTCACACTCACCCTGCGCGGATCCCAACCTGCACTTTATGTCCTTTCACCAAATTCAGACCCCAAAGGGAAGGAGGCTGAAGTGCTTATGAGTTATTCTGAATTCCTCGGTGCTGGACAGCCCGTTGGCTGGAGCAGCATCCCGGGTGATTCTGACTGTGCTGGGAAACAACTCGGCAGCGGCCGCTGACCCTGCCAAGCGCCGCTAGAGTTCTCCAGCTGCAGCCTGGACTTGAACCTCTTTGCTCATCGCCCCCTCGGGCATCTCTGTGCACGGGAAAAAAAATCATTCCTTGGAAAAAGCAAGTGGGAATGTCCAAGGCTGAACCGTGGCCGTACATAAACAACCGCTCGACATGTAACGCTGGGTGTGTGGAGAAACCCCTGGACGGAGCCGCCTCCTCCTGCAGCTCCAGAGAGACAGAGCCCAGGGCTGGGGCTGCCACTTATCACAGCAAGGAGAAAGGGCGAGATAAAACTTCCACTTTGACCATCTTTCCCTGTTATTGCTGTTAATTGTTTTGACAGGGCACACGTAAAAACAATACATATTTCTCCTGTTTACCCTCTCTCTTATTTTACGCTTCCCTTGGTCGGTGGGTTCTCCGAAAGCCACACCAGACGTGTCGGGCAGCATCAAACTTGTACAAATGTGATCACACAGAGACCTGTGAAGTCTCCAATAAAAACACACGTACATTCACCCCTTTTTCATGCTGCAAGTGTAATTTTCTTGATGAGAAAACTCCCATTAAGCAGAAATTGTGCCATTTATGGCTCAGTGCTAGAAGGCTGCACAGTCCCTGCAAAGGGAGAGCTCGGATTTCACGCTGACCCACCCTGATGCTCATGATGCACGTGCTGAAAGAGCAAGAGCCTTCTCCTCCTCTGGTGCTGCGATCGCACAGTAACACAGAAACAGCGTAAAGAGAAACTTGACTGAACCCACTTACCCGGACGCTGTCACCTGGCAGCCCCCTTGGGCCCCACATTTCAACTTCTACTGAAAATTACAGTAAAATCTGAAGTAGCAAATGCCGCTCCTTTTTTTTTAAATTCTTTTTTCTTAAATTCTTTTTCTTAAAATTTCTTTTTAAATTCTAGTATTTTTAATGTTAATACTTTTAAGGCTTTAGAAAACCAGAATTATGACTATGCCACTTCTGCCAGGCAACCCCGCTCTCCAAACACACCACAGGGCTCCGATTTCACTTGAAGTGTTCGCAAGATTAAGACCCTAAAAGCCAAGGGTGCTAACACAATACACTTATTTTATAAAACTAAAGAGAGAGAAACCCTGAACAGATGGAAGAAAGCTCCTTGGAACACAGACCCAGCCTCCCTTTACTTCAAAATAAATCTATTCACATTATTTTTAAAGGTAAGTTGTGACAACCTTGTTGATTAGTGCAATTCATGTGGCAGCATTCACTTCTCCCCAGCTCTCTACTGCATACTGAAAATAAGGCAATTAAAGGAGAAAATTAATTCCATTAATTAAAAATGTTCAGTCTCGAGCAAGACAGAGTGATCTGAGTGAGAATTACAGCTGTATAAATGCACATGAACCAAAACATTTTCCTTGACATGCACTTTCCTTTAGGAAGGATAAATCTTGCAGCACAATCCAACGATGATGCGACTTTAATAGTATCATAAAGCTGGAGAGAGAGATGAAAAGATCTGGTTTATCTTTCAAAGAGAAAATGCTTGATGCACGTAGGAAAATCTACAAGTGAAATACCAGCCTGGCCACAAATTCCTCGCTGGTGAGCGCACGTGAAAACTCCTCAAGTCAGGAAGGAAAATCATTAAAGTTAGCTGGATCCATAAAGCGCCGTAGCTAGAGTTTCAATACAGATCACTTTATAGTAAAATTAAAATAGAAGCCTTTTTTAATTATATAAAGAGTGCACATTATTACCGAGGAGAGGAGAACATGCCTTCCTCAAGAACCATAAAATCGGCTGCCGGGAATCAGACTTCAGCTGCGATTATGATATAGTCCTTGAAAGGATATTGGGAGCCTGATAAAACTGCCCCCTCGTCGTGTAGCCGTGATGCTTAAAGCTAAATAACCACTCGGCAGCATTCCAGTCATAGCTTTCCCAACACATCATAGCTCCCTTCTCACTCCAAAAAGAAAACACAGCAGGATTTTGAAGCTAAAAGCGTACCTAAATATTTGAAATACCGAATTGGACAGGTCAGAAGATACGTGACGCCACCCAACAACAGCGGGTAAATGAACACTGGTGGTCGTTTATACAAAAGGAAAAGCCCTCAGCCCTCTGTGGACACACGCCCAACGTACACGACCGCATACGATGAGAAGGGGATTAACAAACCCAGAACCATGAAGCAAGCCCCGAACTCATCTCTATCGCCTCGTGCCAGCCTCCCTACTGGCTGCTAAGTGTGGCACCCAGTGAGTGTCGTGCCCACACACAGCGATGGGAGCCCGGCCGGGCTTCTCCTGGAGAACCTGGGATTTGCTTCCAGCAACAGCCGTAGGCTCTTCGCGTGCCTCTCGGGCTGCAGATGGAGCATGAGGGTAAAACCCACCGATACTGCCAATCCCAAGGACTCCAGCACACTCACAGCACAGCCAGGCTGGAATTGTACATACAGCAAGAATATCAAAGCACAATTTCTCTGACACACAACGTACGGCGTGTGTGGGGAGGGCTGGGTGGGAGAGCAGGAGTTTTCTGAATTTTTCTCTTGCAAATGAAGGAAGGAGAACCCTCTTTCTCCTACACGGGAGCACTGACACGGTCCCTCACCACCAAGATCCCACGGCGGGACAGATGTTCCACCTACTCTGTGAGGCTTTGGTGCGACCGTGCTGCTCGACCCCCAGCAGCTGTGGCAGCGCCAGGCCTCACAGAGCAGCCTCTGCACAAGAGCGTGCAAAGAATCCCCCCTGGCTCTTGTTTGACACGACTACCCAGCATGAAAACCCCAAACCTACTCGCCTCGCAGACAAGGGCAGGAGGCAAGGACACCAGCTCCGTTAGGCTGGACGGAGGGGCCGCAGCTTTGCACACGCAGTCGTGCAAAGGAGGCTCCTCACCTACAGAAGGTTGTTAAGACTATGAGCAGCAAACAAGAACACAAAAACTCTTAGACCACAGCTGATCAACCTAAACCGCAGCATTTCTGAGGCGACCGCGGCTGAGGATGAGAGCGGTCCCTGCATCTTCCTAAAGATGCTGCACTTTACGCAGCAGGTACTGGCCACCAGGCACTATTTGACTTTATAAACGTGAAAGCATAAAAATATATGCTAGCTCTGACAGAGCACCTGAAAAACACAGAGATTTTAACCAGTTAAGCTGTAAACAAAACACTAAATTAATTTTTATTTAAAGTGTGCATGAAATGTGCTCCTTCAACAGCAAAGCAAGACTGAGGCACACTCTGAAATGAGGCCTTAAAAGCCCTCAGAAGTATTAATTCCACCTCAAAACCTCTCTTGAAGTAACTATTTTGAATATCATATATAACATCAACATTTTCTAAAAGTGCAAAATCATACACACACACGCTGTCATCTGCCAACAGCTCCGTCAGGCTGAGATTTGGAAGCGGAGACCTGAACTCCCACTCCCTCTCGTCTTTGGGTACAGTTGCAAAACAGAAAAATCTGTTCTGACAGTGTTTATCTTCCGTTAGGGAAAACAAAAAAAAAATCAACTCCCAAAATTAATAAGTGGACACTTGTGATGCTGAACATAAAGGAAAGGAGAAAACACAGACATTAAGGGCCTCTGAATAAAATTTATGATCAAAATTACGCTGAACACAACTGAAATTTGGCAGCTAATTACTTTTCAATAAGGCTTTTTGTGTGAGGGAATGCAAAATCTCCTCTGTCCTTGAGCTGTACGAATATTACTGCTTCTAGAGGAAGCTTCAAGATGGATTTTTTCCCAAACATCTGTACCCTCCAATAAGTTGCTGAAAATCACACAATATTGGACTATCAAATGATTCACACGCATGTTAATACATAAACACAATAATCAATTTTAAGCCAAGACATGGGATGTGCCTTAGTTCTAGTTCTTTCCATTAAAGCCAGTACCAGCACCTATCAGTTTCCAAATCAAACCACTGCTCGTATTTCACTCATCGAGGGTAGGAAACGCCCAGCAGGGCTCACGCCGACACCAGCCAACAGCTCGGAACAGTGGAACGAGTTGCTTACCTGGGACGTCAATTAATCTCTTATAGACATTCAAGAAGGCTGCCTCCGCTTCTTTGCTTCTTTTACCCAACGCATCGATCTAAAAGGGGCGATAAGAAGACTTTTAGACTTTTTCCAACAAAACTCTCCACCCAGAGCTATAAAAATAGATTAATGTATTTCATATAAAGCTAGTTAATACATAAGGGAATCTGAGTCTCGTGTGTGCAGCACCTATAGAAGCAGCTTGTACGGGACTCGACGAGCCGGCGGGTCTCTTCCAACCCTGATTCTATGAATACAATTTGAACCTACTGCAGCACAAGAGCAAGCAAGCAACAGTGTTTTGATGATCACTACTGACTGTTGTGATTTTTTCCTTTAAGTCTTTGTAAAAGGCAAGTGATTTGCCAGGCAGGTTCCCTCCTCGACAACCGTTTCCCTCTCCCTCTCACTAGGATCTAACGACACAGGAACCTCGTGCCCATCTGATGTCACACTCGGCCTTTATCGGGGCGCGGATCTTTTTCTGTAATTTCCACAAAGCTTACAGGAGGATGAAAAGATGGACTTGTCGGCTACCCCGTAACTCAACATTAAACAACCGTGAGCCTTCTAACAAAGCTCAGGCACAGACCTGTGGGGTCTGGACTGCCTTGTTTTCATGAGCCCAAGCCCAGCTCCCCTGACCAGCTTCTCTTTGCATTTTGGAATACAAACACCACTCACCTGAGAAGCCGCCTGCCCAGGCGAGGGCAAACACTACACCTACAATCTTGTTATTTTCCTCCAAATCTGTATTTTCATCCAGAATCTTATTTTACAAGGAAAGGCAGCTTTATGTCTCTGAGAATATTTATTCCACAGCAACCTTTACTGGTAGACATGTATTCTAACAGAGGATTTACAGCTACTAAATATTAACAAAACCCAACCAGACCCCACGACCGGGGCTGCTGAATTAATACTCTACAGCCAAAAGAGACAGAAAGGGAAACGGGAAAGCCGTACACGCTTCTTGGGGAGCTTACCCACAGCAGCAAACCAAGAGCATGGAGATTATCGTTCCCATGTTTTAATAAAAGCAAGAAAGGATCTGAAGAACTACGGATACAAAGGCTTGATATAAATTCTTCGGTGGATTCGAAACGCAATGAATATTACGAAAGCATTTGAAGGTGCGTATGTCAACACGTACTAAAAAAGGAAAGTCCTGTCTGAAAAACGTCCTTGAATTCTTTCAGTGCGTTATTGATTTGGGAGATAAGGCAGAAACAATGGACAGAGTTTACTCTGTGTTTCAGGGGAGTATCTGATGTCCCATTACGCGGGAGGGAGGGAGACCTGCAGAGCTGCCCCCGAGCCGCAGCGATCCGCAGGGCGCGGGAAACGAGGGGACGGAAGAGGGTGGGAGGAGGAGATAAGGAGGAGGGGGCGGTGGGGTCAAGCCTGGTGCCGCTCCTCTCACTTGGTGCAAAAATGACTTTGTGAAGGGAAGGATTTTGGAGGGGGGAAACCCAACTTATGATGTAGATGATTAAAATACTGCTAGGAGTGAGCCACAGAGTGCAGAGGGGCAGAACGGCTTGTGGGGGTCCGAGGTCTGATGGCTCAAGTGACTGGCAGAGATCACTGCCAAGAGGATGAAGGCTGGAAAACCAAAGGACAAGGACAACTGGAGAAAACAGAAAGAAGCACAT
>WAAB01006297.1:66961-84208 GCA_013389865.1 Piaya cayana | reverse complement strand
ATTTAGGCTAGAGATTAGGAGGAAGTTTTTTACGGAAAGGGTCATTAGGCATTGGAATATGCTGCCCAGGGAGGTGGTTGATTCGCCTTCCCTGGGGGTCTTTAAGGCATGAGTAGATGAGGTCCTGAGGGACATGGTTTAGTGTTTTTGTGGGAGTGGTTGGACTCGATGATCCGATGGGTCTCTTCCAACCCGGTGATTCTGTGATTCTGTAAAATGGGCAGATTTAGAGAAATTAGAAATAAGAGAAGAAAATAACACAATTAGATCCATCTTACAGAAGACAATTTGAAACACAAAGAAGGTTGGAAGGAAAAACTGAAAACAAGCCATAATCTTGTAATAAGTCTAGAGGGATGTTGTCTTTTGACCCCAGCCAGCTACTAAGCTTCACACAGCCGCTCACTCACTCTCTGCCAGCATGATGGGGAGAGAAATGGAAGTGTAAAAACAAAAGAAAACCTGTGGGTTGTGATAAAAGCAGCTTAACAGGGAAAGCAAAAGCCACAGACACAGGCAAAGGAGAAGTAATTCATTCACCACTTTCATCAGCAGGCAGATGTTCAGCCATCTTCAGGGAAACAGTGTTCCATCACACAGAACAGTTACATGGGAAGACAAACAACTTCACATCAAATTTTCTCCCCTTCCTCCTTCTTTCCACAAATTTATATGCTGAGCATGACATCACACGGTGTGGAATAGCCCTTTGGTCAGCTGGGTTCAGCTATCCCAGCTGTGTTCCTTCCCAACTTCTTGTTCACCCCCAGTCTACTCATTGGTGAGAAGTGCTGAAAATTAGAAAAGGCACTGACGCTGTTTAAGAGCTGCTCAATGATAACTGAAACATCCAAACCATCCAAACCATACAAATCCAAACCATAGCCCATACTAGCTGCTATGAAGAAAAATTACCTTATCCCAACCAAAATTAATGCAAGGATATAACACATGAGAAAACAAACATTGCTTGCAATGTGCTGTGGCTATGAAAACAGTGGCATATAGAAATTTTACATCAAGTTCAGTTGAATTTATCCATCCCTTTCCCAAGCCATAAAATATATGAAACTTTAACAGCTCCAAGCTACTCTTTCTTGGGAGCTGAGGTGCATAAGCACTAGTGTGCATAAGCACATCTTTAATTCCTGAGGCCTATGATTTTAGATTCTTAGGATAGTTTTTCTGACATTTGAGGCACTGGGAGGTCACCAGACTTCCATAGTTATAGACCTCTAGTTCTTGATTAACCACCTTCCTATTCAATGGTCAACACTCTCTTCTCATTTTTTATAGTGAACATACTGTTCACTGTGCGCATGGTGACCAAGTGAGCAGCATATACCTGATGGATGGGAGCATGAGCAAAACACAGCTGCAGGTATATCCACAAGAGTGGTGGGTACAATGTGCACTAGAGAAAAGAAAGAAAAAATTCAATGATTTCTTTGCAATCTAGTAGGTTTGAACCAACAGATCTTAGAAAAGTACCTTAACTACAAGTGAATCCTCTGAAAGAGGAAATCTATAATTCTCTTCCATTACCTTTCCTATAAAATACATCAAAGCCTGAACCATGTCAGGTCTTACCATCTTAGTTTTAGATCAGAAAGCACCCAATGAAGAGCTGACACAGTCAGTTTCCTTTCATTCTTCCTTCACCTTGCTCCCCAAAACTTTTATTCTCCCTTACTGACTTGGAAAGTGCAACACAGAGAGAATCCTACAGCCTAATAGCTAGGTCCTTTACTCCTCAAAGAAGCTGCTAACTGTTTTCGTGGGACATGAATACCTCAACTCCCAAGCTATGGGGCAATCAAAAGTGTCTCCTTGCTGCTGTATTTTACTGGAGATGACTGTGCTTCATTGATCATCTAGACCCAGATGAAGGTCTTTGACACAGAAATCCAGGCAGAGTGAAATTTTCAACAATTTTGTGTTTAGGCCCTATCTCTCACAGCATTCTGCCACAAAAACTGTCAGCCTCTGGCCTGGACAGGCACACACTCTCCTGGGTAGAAAACTGGTTGGATGGCCGGAACCAGAGAGTGGTGGGAAATGGTGTTAACTCCAGCTGGAGGCCAGTGACAAGTGGAGTTCCCCAGGGCTTTTTTTTTTTTTCCGTCTCTGTACCCTCTTTTCCCCTCGCTTTGCAAAGAACTGTGGAAAACAACTTTGAGCACCTTCAGTCACAGGTGCATTTACTTCAAAGGCTTGTGCGCTGATTAAAATCTGCCTGCCCACAAGACACTTCATTCATATGGGATTCATATGGGAAATTTCACAAATTTGTCAAGAGTGCTTCTCAGATTCTTCCTATCTCTTACAAAAAAAAATACTTTAATATTTTTGTTTTCAGGGAACTCATCTGCTGAAATGGCAGCACCCATCTTTCCTCTTGTTGACAAAGTGATAGTAAGATTTTGAAACAGACAATTAGAAATATAAGGATACATTCCTTACCAGGTACACTCTTTGTTTTTGGAAATCTTCTATAACGTTTCCTTGTGTGTATTTACTTGTGAAATGGTGATGCTAAGGCTAACATATCCTGAAATTCAGAATAATAGTTCCTATTTTTGTGAAGTATTTTAAGATCTTTGCCTGGAAGCACCAGCAGATACTCAGTAGTGTTGCTCTTTGGCAAAGAAACTCACCTGCTAAGTAATAACAAATTCAGAAAAAAAGCCAAAGTCACAATAGGTACCTTCACTTCAGAATAAATACGTTATGATCAGAGGAGCATTGTGCTTTGCATGGTGCATGCTCATATTGTCTGTGAGTGAACTAAAGCCAAATTTGCATTTTATTTTCCTGTGAGAGCTTGCTTTCAGCATTTCTCACTATTAGTACACCGGTTAAGAATATCCCTAGAAATTGTTTCTCAGTTTCTAAATATGTGTACATATCTTTATTTTTTCATATGCAACAAAATTCCAAGTCTACCTTGTTCCTCCTTAGAATTGCTTCAATACCAATTGCATTGGGCCATTTTTAGGCTAGGAAATAGACAACTGGTTGCAAATATAGTAGCAGGTATCTCTGGACTCATATAGGAGCAGCACAACAAGATTGAGAGGAAGCATTTAGATTCAGAATTTCAGTGCAGCTCCTAGTATTTCCATCAGCAAACTTGTTTCTCAGGAAATTCACTAGTGAAATCATTAATTTTCCTAAATTCTCTAGTGCCTATAGTTGCAACAAAGACACTTATGTGCTCCATCATAACAGTACCTGTATTTTTGCAGATAGTTTGTAAAGTCTTCAGGGATTGTCCCAGTTAACTGGCAACCTAGATACAAGACATCATCACACATCCTAGAGCATCTGGAATCTACCAGATTCAATACAGTTCACACTACCTGTACTATCCTTTAAGTTCACGGTTATTTTGGTACTTGAGGGGTTAGAAAATACTCACATTTAGGTTTTTCATACCTGCCTACTGCAGACAGATTCTGAAAGCAAGGAGGAAGCAGTGGATTTACAATTTTTTTATAGTTGTGATCCCTCAAGCTCTACTTCATTCCTCTGTATGCGTTATTTTTGTAGATTTTCATTAGTCTCGACAAGAGACCTCATATTCCTGTTTAGGATCTGGAAAGTTCCATATTTAACTTTTTTTGTCTTCTTGAAAGAAGAGGATATCACATTTCAGAAAATCAACCAACAATCCAAATATATTACATCTTAACAGCAGACAAACTTCCAGTAGCCCAGGGAGTAACCTACTCCAGCTTGATTAGTACTCATGAACATATATAATGTTAGGTCCTGAACTTTTAATGGCTTACATTTGGGTATGAAAGTCAATCACATAGCCACCTTCCTAGTCTCCAGGAAAACAAACAAACAAATACACACACACACACACACAGAGAGGTAGAATGAATCTTCTGTTCTTGCTACTATGCTAGGTTGAATATTCCTTCTTACCCATAACTAGAATTGATTCTATTTCTCCTTTTTGAGGTTTTGTTAAATTGTACAAATTGTTGTTGGAAGTGTAAGTTCAGGTACCATTCTTGTACAAAACACAACATGAGAAGTGAGGTCTGATCCAAACAGAGAACAAACAAATTACCAAGCAGCTTCTGTAGAATTTAGGCTCTTATCTCTGACGCTGATGCAAACTCCTCCTTCTAACAGCTCAGTTGCCCAAGAACAATAGAGGTGCAAGCACCTCTATTTTCCCTAGCAAAGTACCAAGCAAGCTTGGAAGACACTTGAGTCTCATCATCCAAAAACCAAAACTACTAAGCAATAGCCTCAGATTTTGATCTCTCTGACCTGCAATCTTTACATTGTGCCTAAGTAATGGTTCATCCTGAACAGCAGAGCCCACCTTTGGGATGCAACAGAGGTGGACATACCTGATGGGGACTGTGGGGATTAGGTTGATGCAGAGAGCAGCCTTTAAGGAATGTTTTACGCAAGTTGCAGATTTAAAATTTCAGTCTCCCTTGTATCTTGACAGTTGTCTAATGACTTCTTCACATTTTTTCCTTCTTATCAACTCACCTACTGTAAAGTTACTTCATTATTAGCAGAGCTGAGATTTGCCCAATTAAGATCCTTAATTACTTTTCAGGATTTGACCAGATAAAGATCTCTTGGCATCTGTCACTGCAACAGGGATTTTACTACTTCCTCAGTCCCATTCTTTGTCTGACTCATTTAAAATACAGTCTTTCATGAAAAGAGACTGTTTTTCATTTTGTGTTTGATCGAGTGCCTGTGGAAAACTCATCTTCCCTTGAGTCTCTGGCTCTGCCCTTTGTTGATACTGAAGAAGGATGAGAAATAGAAAGGCAAATGTCTTCTTAAGACAAAATTTCCTGCTCCTCCCCATTCTGAAATCCATAGATCTCACTTTGCAAAGCATTTTCATAAACAGAGAAAACTCTCTATAGCAATGAAATAAAATTAAGATACAGTAGTGCCCCACAGAACACCCATCATACTTTCAAAATAGACCATTCACTTACTGTAAAGGTTATTTCAAGCCAAGAATCCATTTATTTGAATGTATTTCCATTTTAATCAATATCTTTTAGAAATGGCCTCTTCTTTTAGTCATGTAAGGTGAATTGATATCATTTTAAGGACATGTATTTCTTTCCTAAGTGCTCTTATATGGCAAGGACATGTGTGCAATTGGATTTTCACTTCTGGTAGATACGAGTCAACAGCACTTTCTTTATGTCAGTGCAACAAGAAGATCAGTGCCAGAGGCAAGGTTTTCAGAAGAGGA
Source organism: Piaya cayana (assembly GCA_013389865.1). Taxonomy (NCBI): domain Eukaryota; kingdom Metazoa; phylum Chordata; class Aves; order Cuculiformes; family Coccyzidae; genus Piaya; species Piaya cayana. The sequence goes on along the minus strand of WAAB01006297.1, from coordinate 78,954 downwards.
GACATTTCTGCAGCACCTGAACACTGCGGTGACAATATCTCATTTGTAATCCTAAGAAATATCTTACTAGCTCTGCAAAACTTTACTCCTGAAAGTCTGAGCTGCATTCCACCTAAACCAACTGAAAGACTTGCATTATCTTCAACAGATTTTCAATCAAGTCCTTATCCAAGATGAGTACTTTCTTTTAAAGTGCGAATAGTATGTAATTACCTTTCATTAACATCAAATGTAGCAGAAGATGGGCAAGTATTTTTTTCTACTTGGGCTTGTACATTTTTGTAACATTTGCAAGATGCTGACTTATACACAGTTACTCTTGAAACACAATTACTGATATATAAATCTACATTTGTGTTTAAATGTCACCAGTAACAAGAATGCTTCTGATGACAAATTTGTTTATCAAACATACATCAGAAAATGGCACATTAACCAACAATATGTTTAATAAACTCTTCACACAGCATTTTTACAGACTGCCTGGGCCTTGTCCAATCAACCCTGGTGCGAAAAGAAATGGTATCATTAATGTCTAAGGATCTGGATTAAACTCATATCAGGAAATTCTTAGATTTCTGCTTTTGGTATTCTTTAAAGTATAGTTTGTTTCACTCTGGCACTAGGATGCGTGTCTCTATGTACTGAGATTACAGATTGAAGTCAAAGGTATGATTGCTGTGGGTTTCAGGGGAATCTGAAGAGTCTTGTTTTACAGAAGTGATAGTGCTACTGACTGGTTTGGTTTGCTTTTCTTTTAATCTGAGAAACACATAAAATTAATTATCATGTTTAGATTTCAGAGGGATTGTTAGTTTGATGACAAGGAATGCTAAAGGATAACAAGGATAATCAAAGCTATGAAACAACTCTTACGTAAAGAACAGCAAAGATGACAGGAACTCAGCCTGAGAAGAAAGAAATGTGGGAAGACATACTCCTGGTCTTAAAAACACAGAAGATGACATGGCAAAGGTAAGCAAAGAAAAACTTCATTTTTCTTTCTAATGCTAAAATTGAAAAGTAGCAACTGGAGCTATCAGATAGCAGGCACAAAGTAAGTAATAATGAGAGAGGCTACACCAGCCTTGAAGTTGCTTATGTCTCTTTCCTGACTGCAAAGAGAACAAAAGACAGAGTGTGGTTACCTAAATAAAGGACAATAATGATATCTGGAGTGCTCTAAAATATCTGAAACATCTATATGGATCATCTACCCAAAATCTATAGATGAGCAGTACCTCTCTGGTGTGGCACTGGAGGGTGGAGGAAAATACAAGAGTTTTGAGTGGTGTTGGAGAGAGGCCCAAAGCACTGTTCTTTGAAATTAGTCTCCTTGTGCTACAGTTTCTCAAGATGTTGTGTGTGTAGAGAAATCTGGGTGTGAAATCCTGCTCAGTACTCCTTCCTTTGTCTGGGTGGCAAATCACCGCCCTTCAGGAGTTTCGGGTTATCCACGAAGCCACTCTCTGATACACGTAATGACAATAAGAAACAACAGGCAAGTGAAGAGGTTCAGGAGTATGCAAAATCAGCATGAGAGAGATGATGTTTACCTCTGTTTACAGCATTGGTGAGATTGATATACACATTTGAATAGATACAGAAAAATTGTCAAGGATACAGTGATGAGCCAGAAAAAAATATAAGAGAGTTTAGAGAAATGCCTTGCAGTGAGAGATTTAAGCAGCTCATTCTGTCTAGGATATAAAAGATGTATTTTGGTATAACCTGAAAGTCAAAACTGAATGATTCAAACCAGAAAAGTCAAAAAGCAACAGCTTTGTTAGGAGGCCTAACCCTCTGTCTTGATGTGACAATGCATCTTAACAGAATTACAGTGATTTATTTGTAGGCTGGGACAAAGTTACATGGCCCTTTCCTGAATCTGAAGAAATGTTCATAAATATGTTAGGTATGTGATGTTTAATGAATAATAAATAAGTAATTCTAGGTTTAGAAGAATTGCTATTATTTTACTAAATGTTCTATTGAATGAGTGATTGGGGTAATTACAAAAATTCACAGGCAATTTCTATTTCCTCCCAGAGAGATGAAAAGAAAAAGAAGAAATTTCATTGTTGCTAAAAAATATTATTAAACTGTTTTTTTCCTAGGATCTCATAGACCAAAAATGTATAGAAACTGGTTTCCAAGGCCACAGCAACTGGCGGAGTTTTATTTTTCCTCCTATATCTCTCTTCAGAAAGCTCACAAAGAAAATAATCATAAATGTCTTTTAAAAGCTCTATCAATGTTATTAAAAGGGATTCAAGACATTCAAATGCTTTCCTATAACAGTAAGGAAAATACAGATAATTGTTATTCTCCATTACTCTTTGAGCCTTGTTTATCCACAGCATCCCTGCAGCATTACGGTGTCTCTCTGGCTCCTCATCATCATGTGCTCATTAGGCATTAACAAACTGTAAGTCCACAGCTGGGGACCAGCAGCAAGTGTGATGCCCTGATATGACTGTATCCCACAAAATACAGCTCCAGCACTCCTTGCAGTAACTCAGCTCTGATGGGAAAAGGAGCTTCAAGTCACTCCACCAACATGTGTCATAAATCCTTCCATTCACAACATAGCATTTTTTTCTTTCTTGTAGACTAACATGCAGGAAAAGGAAGTTCACTGGCATCAAGTGTCCAGAAGCAAGCCAAGTCAGATACACAAGCTGTATGGCCATGTTAGCATGCAGTCATTCCCAGAGCATGAGCTCATATCAAATGACAGAGCCCATTGCCACATGAACCACCATCTGCCCAGTTCAAATATACTTGCTTATTTGCAAATGTGTTGTATTTAAATGCAAGTTTCAAATAATAGACACATGGTGTAATTGCTATATAAATAGGAAGGTGGTTTACACACAAATATAGCAGTGCTATTAGAGGTGATCATTAGTTATTAATATGAGAAGTTATTTGAACATTAGCATATTTTTATTCATTGCAGAATTCATTATGCATTTGGAACGTAAGTAATAGCTTCCTTAATAAACTTAGAAGCATAAAGCATCCCTGTTCTGTAGACTGCTAGAGATGAACAATTAGTGATTATTAGTGATTATTAAGGTCTGAAATTTTCTAACAATTACCTGTATTTAGAAAGACTATTGAAAAATAAAAAAGGCCTGAGAGTATTTTGACCTGTTTCAAAGAGAATTTCCACTCATATTTAAAAATGATGAAATTAAATGGAGAGAAAAGAAAATGGGAAGAATAGAAGAAAGTGTTAAAACTCTAAAGATATGCTGAATGTGTCCTCCCAAAGAGCAAAAGCAATTAATTCCCTATTACATGTGCCTTAAAGGATTATATATTCATAAACTGACAACTCGGAAAAGACTATCCCATCAAGATGCCAAACAAATCAACTATGACAGAAGCTCATATTTAATTCCCTCCTTATCCAAAAAGAAGTATGTCATTGCACTACTGAAACTGCACAAGGAGAGACTATAAACCTTTCTTATTCCAACCAACATCAAACATTGCTTCTGTCTTTCCAGTGTAATGATGTCTTTCCACTTACTACTTTCACATCTCACATTTTTTTTGCCAAAAAGAGCAAGAAAATGAAGAAGGTCTGACAAAGCACCAAGGAAGAGCTACTTTTTTTTGCATGATGTTGTTTCTAGGACAAGATCAAGGCCAGTTTTTTCCGGCAGTCACAGCTCTGTGTGATTCATGTTCCTAAATGAGGGTTAAACTCACTAGCCTGGATGCTTTCTGGGATATAGCTGAGGCAGCACTAAATTAAACATGGATCACTAAAGCCATGTGAGATACTGAAATAAGTCCAGATCAAACTGTACCCTATCCTGACACAAGTAAGCTACTTTAGAGGAACCTTGGATGTATACGTGTATAAATGATATGAGCAACCATAGTCGTATCGCAATTCATCAACTGCATGGATTTTAGTGAGTTTATTTCACTGTTGGCAAATTTTATTTGAACCTTTCTTTTTTATTTTCTAGTGTGTTGCAATAAATAGAATATTGTAGTTTAATTTATTTCCAGTATTTTCAATTAGATTTCTAATGATTTCAAGTATGGCAGTTGAAAAGAAAACAAGCTCATTTGGGCTAATGCTGACGAATAAACAAATTTAATTTTGATTTAAGATTCCATGTTCATTGATTACTCCATTCAGAAACATTCCTTGAACAATCTGTTTTAAATTACAGAGTTTAAATGCTTCCTTTGGATTTCTAGGACTGTACTTAGGTCATCTACTTACATTAATGTCTAACTGTTCAGGTTTCTATTACCTACTCTTCTATAAGACTCTCAGTTATTTATAAAATCTTCGATACACATAACTTATTTAAACTTTACTGATGTGGGGAGTAACATGCACCGATGGAAATCTAAATGAGAACATCTATAGGTCACACATTGCCAAGCTTCCTGAAAGACCTTGGTGAAGAGGATGATCAAAGAGGCCAGAAAAACTTGTTTGTGCAAGTAAGTGAACTCAGATAAAACAGGAGGTTGAAGTCAATGTCAGCTCTCTGTCTTCTGAAATAAATAGGTCTGTTTGGTTTTATTTTCTTTCAAAGTGAGGCTCATTAAGGAAAAAATAGGTATGTATACATCGAGGGAAACATTTGCACAATGAAAATGCTCTTTCGCATTCATTTTTGTACCACTCTTAAGACATATGAAGGACACCATCTACCTAATTGAGGGGAAAATGTGTCTGAATTGGTTTTGGAAAAAGAGGTCCTACCATCTTTTGTTACTTTAAACTAATTGCTTTACAAATGCTGAAGACAGGTTTACTTGGGAGCTCCACAGCTCTCTCCTACTGCATTGCTAAAATGAAATGTTTCAATATGCTTGAAAGGAAACATTCTGACATCATCAAAATGCAACAAGAAGATAGAAATTATTCATTTGGACTTACTTCCATAAAAATGTCACTGAAATCAGCACATTTTCACAACATGTTTTGATTCCGGGAAAACCACATCTTTTTAAATCTGGAAAATTATTTCATTAAAGAAAAATGACCAGATCTAATTACAAGTCACTGAGCCTTTGCTCAAAAAATCAAATCCGTTAAGACAGCACATAGTCTGTTCATACTGGGGGATAGATTCTCCTTTACAGGTTACTGTGAAAAACATGTTTGTCCCTTGCAGAGGAGCTTGTCTTTGATCCCTCTGGGACTGCAAGCTAAACTCATGTCTTGCCTTAAGTGGTGTCCACAATTTGTAAAAAAACCCCCCAGAATTAGAAGAATGTAATAAACAAGTCAAAGGCAAAAGGAGAAGGGTGCATCCCAAACTTTGAAGAAAAGTATCATTGACTTCTGAGTTTAGCTCTGGAAATGAAAAGCAGGAGGTACAAAGCCATGCCTGTATAAAACCAGGTTCTGAGCAGAGATCTGAGACGGGACCAATTGAACCATCATCTGAACCAGAGTCAACAGAGCCATTTGAGAGCAGTCCTCTGTCCAAACTGATTAGGTTGCTGAAAAGCTGGATTTTCTGACTTTGTCCTTGCTATGAAATTAAATGTGCTTTAGCCCACAGTGTGACACCAAGACATGCAACAGCTCACATCAGTACTGAACCCTCCAGACTGCAACAGCGGGGTGGTTGCACCTTGACTATCTCTTGGGAGTGACCCCTGCCCCTTGCTAATGTCCAGAAAGAATTTAGACATGATTTTTGAGAGAGTCTGTTTGTGTGAGATGAAATTGAATCATCAGTTTATCAGTGTAGACAGTAAAGCTGTAGTGCCCAGCACTATTGAGTTTAGTAAAACAAATATGGGTGATTAATCTCCCTGTGTGATAGACTGAAGTGCTTGTATTTCTTAATGAGTGAATGTCTAAGCCCCAGCAGGGTTGTGGCACACACAGCCTCATCATGGAGACTGTGGCCCAGCAGAGACTTGTCCATTGCCAGTCTGAGCCCTGGTCTCATTACAGGACTTCAACATCAGTCCTTGTCTAGAGCAAGGTCAGCTCTACTGTCCTACTGCACCTAACAAATATCCCTTACTCAGTCTGGTTTAGGAGGGGGTTTTATGGTGCTTTTAATTTAGTTTGCCATCATAGTTGCACCTCCGTTACTTTTGTTTGGTCCCTTCACAGAACTTCATTACCCTGGCAAGCTTTGGTTGTGTCCTTGGTTGACAGAGACGATGAAGATAAATATAGACATGGGACAGGACCCTCATGGAAAACAGTATCCACTTTACCTTCTTTCTATGGCATGACATGCTGTTGTTAGGGCAAATTAAAACCTTTCCAGTTTGTGGGCTTCTCTGTCTATGAGTCAGACATAGGGAAGAGCTGGGGAGCCATAGCTGGGAAGGCAGTCTCTAGTTAACTAGTTAACTTGTCTCTAGTTGACCCATGCTTCTCTCTCCTTCCCCGCATCCTTCCCAATGTGACAGGTGCAGCACGAACCAAGCAGACACCATTCACCTCCACAAGCTCCAGGGACATGCACTTGTAAATCAGTAATATTGTTTCACCAAGCAAAGCTTTGAATAAGCCCTAATTGTAGCATTTTTGTGGAAGAATAACTAAGAGAGTAGATGGGTGGCAAATAAAAAGGGAGTGATAAACATCAGGAATTGCCTCTGGAGATATGAGGAGAGGAGCAGGGATGAGCAAGTGAAAGGGAAAGAGTCAGGAAAGTAGTTAATATGAGGAGCATTTGTATGACATTAAGGAAAAATCTGTGAGAGATTACAATCCGTGAAAGAATAAAGATGAGTAAAGAGATTCAGACACTCAGCAATGCTCCAGTTCGGTGTCTGAATCTTTGACAGAAGATGTGATTCATCAGCCCACACAGAGGCCTTTTTTAAAATATGCATGCTCATTTCACCAAATGTGAAATTTCCAGGCAAAGCAAGCATGCTGCACACCTAGTCAGCCCTGAACAGCCTAGTGTGGATACGCTGCCACTTTGCCAGGCTTGGTAGCACCACCACATATTCCTCCATTCTTTTCCCAAAGGGCAGATGATAAGAGGCTCTTTCCTCTCCTTCATTTTTCCTTCCATTTTTTCACTTAGGAAAAGTCTGAGTTCATTCTGTTGTGGAAAATGTGTGTGCATGTGTGTTTGTATATGTATATAAAAAAAGACTGTGACAGACTTTTTAGCAGGACCCGTAGAGATTGAATGTTTTTAAACTTAAAGGAGGTAGATCCAGACTAGATATAAAGAAGAAATATTTTCACAATGAGGGTGGTAGAACACTGGAAGATGTTGCCCAGACTGGCTGCAAAGGCCCCATCTCTGGAAACATTCAAGGACAGGTTGCACAGATCTCTGAGAAAACTGTCCTAGTTGAAGGTGTCTCTTCTCATTGCAGGGGCATTGGACCTTTAAAGGTCCCTTCCAACCCAAACAGTCCTATGATTTTGATTCTATGATTCTATGATTTTGATTCTATACAGCCTCCTAAGGTCTGAGGAAACAAATATGTGATGGATGCAGATCCGTAAGATCTTTGTATAGTTATCCAGAGAGTGCCAAGAGCCCCGCATTTTCTGAAAAGTTGTACTCTGCTGACCACAGTTTGGTTTCATAATAAAGATGCTTCAAAGCTTGTAACTATGAGTAAAAGTCACACAAACACCTGGTATGAAAGATGAATGGAATCAGTTGAAGTAACACTGCCCCTATCTTCAGCGATCTCTTATATCAGCCTCAGTAAGTGGGAACTGGACATGTCCATGAAGACAGACAGTTCCAAAACCTAGTAATGCCAGATATAGAACCAATATTAAACTTTTTCTGTTTAATTGTGTAGTATTATTTTACCAATATTGATGTGAATCCCATTCCTCTGCTCCCTGCCACATCAGTGTCATGACCCCTTAGAAAAAGTCAGTTTCTCCACATTTGCTCTTCTTATTCCAAACACATGATCAGTAATCATTAAATAAAATGAAATTAACAAGCAAACAAACAAATTTATGCTTAAATGGACAAACAAATACAGATAAATACTCAACTGCTTTTCTACTGCCTTATTCATGCTCATATAAATAATTTAATAAAAACCTCTATCAAAAATTACTGAAGCTTCTCTGGACTTTCTCTCTTTTGGAATCTTGTGTAGCTAAATTTACTCATCTTTGAATTGGAATTTATGTCTGACTTGCCACTGAGTACCATCACCTCTGTTGGTTAGAATAGCCTGAATTACCACTCTGGCTATGAACTGGACTAGATGACCTCATAGGTTTTTCCAGACATGCTTTCTTAAAGTCTATTAAGGGTAACTCTCAAAACTCCACCTCTGAGTACGCTGCTGAGAGGGAGGGTTCATGCCAGCTTGTCGTCAAGGCACAAAACCAGGACATGTAAAATTAAATTTCTACCTTTCCTCCTAACCTAGCTGATATGGGTATGGATACAGATCAGTAAAAGGAAAAGAAATATTATTCAAAATGTTCACATTAACTTGGAAACTTAGACTGAAATCCAGGTTATTATTTGGGACACAGAGAAAGAATTTCTTTCAACACAAAAGAAGAGATGAATTAGAAAAGACAATTAGTTTAANGACATAATAGACGAGGTCCTGAGGGACGTGGTTTAGTGTTTGATAGGAATGATTGGACTTGATGATCCAATGGGTCTCTTCCAGTCTGGTGATTCTATGATTCTATGATTCTATGATTCTATTGTAAACTCAATATATTCAGTATGCCTGAATTGTTCTGAGTATCAGCAACAGTTTGAAAGCTATGGGCACAAGACAATCCACACTAATTGTCTCTTCCCTGGATAGGGCACAAAGTCAGTACTGCCTTTTTATAAACCTTAGAGGATTAAATTTTCTGAATACTTATGTTTAGTCCAATTTAGGCAACAAATAGGGGTCATGTGCTTGGTGCTGAATTTCTCATAGCTTTATGGATAAATGTGGAGACAGGTCACTTACAGCTTCCTCTACAAGTGTTATTGGCCAGAGTAACTATGATGTCCAGCTCCTACAGTGAGATATTCTTTGGACAGATGTAACCTGGGCTAGACACCAAAACTGGATATCACTTACTACAAATATTGAATGTAATTCTGTGGCTCTCATGTTCGAATGATGGGATTACATAGGTCCTGAAGTCCAGTACATTGAGACACCCAAGTACCTTAGGACAGGTGAAAAATAGAAAGCTCAGAAAAAAGGACAATCTTTTCTCCTTCCTCTTTGACTGTCAAATACAGATAGGCTGTAGAGTTCAGCTGCCTCTAGGTCATAGTAGAGGTTAGGTGGAAGCTGGGATGCCCACCTCACCTAGCTGAAGAGTGTAAGGAATGTTTTCGTATAGACATTTCAGCACAACTCAGCTAGATTTATACCGCTGTGCATCACTCACAGGCACACTATGGACAGCTAAATTCAGATGCAGACATGGAATCTAAATTCTCACTCAGGCTGAATCCCATCCTTCAGGACTTCCAATGGAAGCTGGCAGTGAAGGAAGGAAGGATTTCTGGATTTTGCCCTTATGGCACTTACATTTTCCACAAATTGTGCTCCATATACTTCTCCAAATCAGATCCTACATTACTTTTGAAAATTGGGCAGGTGTTCCTTCATACCTTATATACACCTGATGATTTATATCTGGAGACACCGCACAGCAGCAGCCAATATGCACCTATATTTCTGAGTACTGTCACAGCCACTGCTATAAAGGAGTTAAATATTGCTGTGTATTATTTTTAGTTGCCTTGAGAAATATATGAAGAAAATACGAAAATATAGGACAATGTGCTGCAAAAATAAACACTTAAAAAGGAACTAAATGAAACTGAAAAACAGCCCCGTGCATATGATTATCATTTCAAACAGGGAAAGCCTGACCCATTGCATACTCCTGAGAGTGTTCCCCCTGGAAAGGTATTCATATATATCAGCATTTGTAAGACCCAGAACAACATTGGGGTCATTTTGTTTAAAATATACTGTGAACTCAGCAGGATACATCTGCTTTATATTAGTCTTGTGGAAATACTATAAAGGGCTTTGGGGGGCTTTTTGGTTTTTTGTTTTTACTTGGTGGATAATTGAGATAAAACTGAACTTGTGTTAAAAAGAAAGCAACACATGCTACAAATATTTTACTATCCTACAATACTGAAAAGGGAACAGAAGTCAGAAAACCAAATATGTACTTTTGAATAACTATTTATTAAAATATCTAATGATATTTCAATATTCTCTTTATTGTTATATTGGAGTAATGGTCTTTTGTTTCCATTCTAGCAACATGAAAAAATATATTTTAATACTTAATAGAGCTGTAGCTCAGACTTCAGATCAACAGATCGGTTTTTGGGATGGAGTCAACTTTGTTCACCTTGTACTGTCATTAAAGCATGTGCAAATACAGCAACTGGTTTAAACTGATCTGATTTGGTAGCATCTTTGCTGCAATTTTTTATTCTCCTTGCACAGATCCAAATGCCAAAGGAAGGGAGAATCAGGCCCTCCACACTGACAAAGGGTTCTTATCTTCACAGTGTTTTGCTAGCTGATCATACTGCTTCCTTATCCTTTCACTTAAGGGTCATCAAGATAAAAGTGTTTATTCAAACTCTTTTTTTCTCTCTTGCTCCCAACTCCTTCTATACCTGAGTCTCCTACTAAGGTTGTACTATGGACCCCTAACTATTTCTCTGCATGTCTTCATGGTCTGCTCTGCATTTATTATTTTTCTTAATTGTTTAAAGAAATCATGTTAAGTCTTAATAAGAAACACACAATAAGGATGAAGCAGATCTTAAACACCATTCTTTCTTAACCTCCCCTTCACGATCTTTTCAGCCAGTGCAATCCTCCTATATGATCTGTCCTGATGTCCCCAGCCCCAGGTCTGCTCTGAGACAGAGCCAAGCACAAGACATTTATCTGCACAGACTTACAGCCTCAGAATCAGTATCTTATACAATGCAAGATCAGGAGCTGCTACAGTCATCTGTTTATTTACTTTCTTTCTCAACTTAAATAAAACAAGAGGGGGGGGTAATGTTCTAAAGAGATAGTTCTTGCTTATGTGAGAAATTCACAGGGAATAAAAATAAAAATCTATTTACCTTCAACCACTTGCAATGAATTATGAATACAGAGGTGTAACCAATTTGCATAGAGCACGTACATGAAGCTCATTCTTACTTAATCCTTTTGCTGGAGCTTTTTATTATTTCTTATTATTATAAATTCAAGTACAGAAGACAATTTCAGTATCTGAAATATTTAGAGAGGAGGCTGATTATATTATTATGTAAAAAACTGGTTTTTATCAATTTATTTGGCAAATTCAGGCTCAGACACTCTCCTGTTCTGCGATCCCCCATCTTTATTACTGTGACATCCTATTCACCTTATTTTGATTCATATTCACATGGTATCAGCCATTCAAAGCACAAACAGCAAAGCACAAAAATGAGTGTCCATTAGTTTACTGACAACATTTCAGTTTCTGGTCCTGCCTCTTTTATTCCTCAGCTGCAACATCTTTTCCAAGGTTTTGGTTTCAGCTTCTATAAATTTACTTCAGTTTATACCAAAACCAAAAGAGATGCCAAGGAAAAGCCATGTTTGATAGCATGTAAGGCAAAAGATCATTCTTCTTCTGAGGGTGGAGACTATTTGAAGAGTTTCTCAAGATTAAGAGGTGGGGGAAAAGAGGTAGGGCTGGGGTCCAAGGACTTGTTTGTAGAGCAGTGGGAGGGTAGCACCTTTACATAGTTTGAGAAGCCACTGTAGAGAATAAGGTACAAGTGACACCTCTGATTACCCCACAGGCCTTATGAGGAGCGGCTGAGAGAGCTAGGGTTGTTTAGCCTGGAGAAGAGGAGGCTGAGGGGAGACCTCATTGCTCTCTACAAATACCTGAAGGGAGGTTGTAGAGAGCAGGGAGCTGGCCTCTTCTCCCAGGTGTCAGGGGACAGGACAAGGGGGAATGGCCTCAAGCTCCACCAGGGGAAGTTTAGGTT
>WAAB01006297.1:0-66894 GCA_013389865.1 Piaya cayana | reverse complement strand
GGGAGGGGAGGGGGAGGAGGGAGGGAGGTCAGAACAAACAAGGGGAAAAATGGGAGCAGAAGAAATGCAGAACAAGGAAGGTCTAAGGGGAAGAGCGGCTGTATCTGGGAAACAGAAAAAGACAGAGATAGTGGGAATTGTCATCTGGCTGTAACCATGAACTTGAGTAAGCCCGAGGGGAGGAATAGGATGTAAAAAGAGGGCAGCCAGAATCAGAGAATCATAGAAAAACCAGGTTGGAAGAGACTCACCTGATCATTGAGTCCAACCTTTCCTATCAAAAAGCCTGCCAATCTATGAGCAGAGGAATTAGGTGCAAGGAGCCATGAAAATGTATCCATTCATCTACAGTGAGAGGCATACACATCCGTGAAGTGGAAGCAGAGGAGGAGGAAGTAGTAGATAAGAGAGCAAGATAGATCGAGAAGATTGATCCCAGAAAAATCACTTTTTGGTTTAGCTCAGGACAGATGACCACTAATGGCCCTGGTCAGGCAGCTTTCAACAGAGGGGCAGAGGGGTAGAGCCAGCAGAGAGGCGATGAAACTGGAAAGCAGAAGGAGCAGAGGCATTCTCAGTCATTTTGGATACTGTGGAGGGAAAGGAGGAAAGCTGGGTATCTGAGTGGCAACTGGAAAGACGAGAACATTTGGAGGCCTCTTTTACTAGGTAGTACTGGTGCAGGATCACCCTGAAGAATCACTAGCTCAAAAGAGCCTTCCATCCTTTTATTGCTTCTCCTGTCTCCAAGCCTTCTCCCCAGCAAAAAAAAAATCTCCAAACAAACAGAAGAGGGAGAAATTATGATTGGCAAAGCCGGAAAACCGTTAATGGCATCAAGCAGAGCAAAACACTGTCACGCCCCAGAGCTCCATCCAGTAATAAGTTCATGGCCCAAATGTCAAAAGGGTTAGGGCATTCCCTTCCTATTCAGACAGGCCCCCAGGGGAGAAATACATTTTGTCCTTATTTAGAATATGGCAGGTGAGAGGGATGGAAGAGGGGAAGGACATGTAAGATAACTGAAGAGTAAATTGATTTACATTTAAATGTTATGTTTTTATTACCTTTTTTCACTCAGTGTGAAATCTCATCTTTTAAACTAGACAAACTAGAGTAAACTATTTTTTATACTGTGAAAAAAATGATTGACACTCTAAGGTAATACTTTTTAAATTCCTCCAATTAAACAAAGCGAATTTAATTTTAAGTTTAATTAAAAGGAAATTTAATTAGGAAGAAGATTAAAATTTAATTAAATTTCTTCAAAATCCTTATCCTTGCCTTTACTGCTAATATTTCTCTCGGAACCAAATCCCTTTTTAATATTCTTAAATTCTATTCTAGTAAACTTCTCCTTTATATTAAAATTATATCTGCCTGGATGTACTTGCTACCAGGAAAAAAATCATTACCCCTTTTAAAATACTTGAAGAGTACACCTGAGACACTGAGTAACTCTAGAGCCACCAGTGGAACATTTGGATATGCTCTGAGTGAGACATTGCTAAATTAACCCACCTGCTGCTGAATGCTCCACAGGCAGGCAGGCAAGCATCTTTGTTTTGCAAGATATTCCTTTCCTGCATGCAGTTATCTGCTGCTCGGCACATCCATGATGTCTCTATGGGTTGTACTGTTCAGCATTCCCTGTGCTCTGCTTGTGTATCTGGTTTTTGTTTCTTCTGGTTTTTGGGGTTTTTTAGATCTGTTTTAGACTGTTGTAGAGGTTTGTGTCGGTTACAGTCCCCCAGGATGGACTGAGCTAAATCTGTATTTTGCTTAACCTTTTTTCTTCTGTATTCCTCCAGTCTGTACAGCAAATAATGTATGATAATTAAAAGGTGATTGCTATATGGTACTATATAAGGTTTGTGCAAAGCTTTGCAAGGCTCTGCTTGGTAGTCTCAGCAGAAGAAGACAGATGGAGCACTGATGCACACACTCTGCCTCTTGACTACTCCTAGGATGTATCTCCTGGTCGTGAACTAACAACACTCAGAAAAAAGGGAGCTGATGCTGACCCAGCAAGCCCATGAATGGAAGCAACCATAGCAACTAATGAGCCATGCTCTTGCCCTTTCAATTTTGTTCTTTTTCCAGTAAGGACAACCATGCCTTATAGCAATAACCAGATGAAAGGAGAATTTGCAGTGTTGGGTAGTGGGCAAGTAGGATGGATTCAGAATACACCTGATGCTGTGAAACTGCTGCTGCCTGCACTTTATGTTGGGGCCTTGTGCAAAGGGCAGGAGAAAAAGATACCAGACAGTGCTGGCCTTGTAGCCATATCCTTTGTGCTGTTGTCAGGGTCTCCATCTTCAAGAGCATCCATGGTCATAATGAGCTAATTTAAACCCATTGTCCCAGATTCAGAACCACCTGTGTTTATTTTAAAACGTTGTCATGGTGACCATAAGTCTTAGCAATGAATGCTGGCTTGTGAAGCATCAGTATTAATGTAGTAACTCTTATATATAAAATTTCATCTGTTTAACTAAAAAATCGCTGTACTTAACAGCTGTCTAGATCTTCCAGAGTCCCTTCTTTAAGAGTAGCCAGAATCAGACATATCAGAAACTTCATAACAGGCCACTTACAAAAACCTGCCCATAGATAATGCTTGGCCTACAAACCTATCTACTAGAGAAGTCACACACCCACTATAAAAAACACTGCAATGTTTGTACCTGTGAAACTCAATTTCTCATGGTTTTTGCAGACAACAAGCTCCTGATGGTGCAGAGCGGTGATGCAGAGCACTCATTCAACTCTTTAAGGCCTGCTCACAGAAGACATTTTGCAAAATTTAAGAGCTCCACTTCCTTTGCAAAGCAATCCAAATAAGACACAACTCCCCTGCTGAAACTAAAGCAGAGTTCCCGGCAGTGTCATGCCAGTACAGTCCCAACAGCCTCACCACCTGCAAATCCTACTCTGCATCTTGAGAAGCTGTCTAACAACTACCTATCTGCCCTCTTTAGACACTTCTCTCCTAGTTGTTGGTATTTATGAGCTCATTCATGTTCCTCCTGAATAGTAGTCCTGTTTTTTTTCCACATTTTTGTCTTTTAAATAACCTTTCCGCATTCCTTCACCCTAAACTCCTCTGTTTTGTCCCTGAGGGCACCTCATTCACCTTCTGATCTTCGTATTCCCTATGCTCCTAGCCTGCCCACTGAGAAACTCAGCAGGAGATAACCTTTCTCCCTTTCAGACCTGGTTGAGGTTCCTGAACAATGGTATTACTGCCTTGTGGATCCTTTTTTATCCCCTCATCTCTCTTAAAAATAAACATGGACCAAGCGACAAAAATTCACACTCTCAGGAGTATGGGCTGCAGTCAGTGATTATAAAACACACAGATCAAGGACTGATTAAAATACGGTGGACAATTGGTATAACATCTGTTTTCTTTCACAGATGCAGTCCTAAAAGTATTCTAGGGAAGGCCTGAGAAGATGGTAATAATCTTTTATTTATAGCGATTAAATTGTTAACATGATGGAGATTTATATTCTTGTTATTGTATACCACTGCTCATTTCCAAAATCTCTCTTTAGGGAGGAAGTTATTTTTATTACTAGCTTCTCTTATTCTAGGATCAGCACAGATGAGATCTAACAGACAATACTAAAGATTGAAACAGGAATGGAAAAAAGTGAAAAAAAAAATAGTTACCCTTTATTTTTTTAATGGGAAACTTAAACACAGAGGAATCAGCTATAGATACCGACCACCTGGAAATGTTCTCTAGCTAATTTGAAGAATTCCATAAAGTTCACCTGGAAAATCTTATTGCAAAAGAGAAAAAAAAAAAAAAAAGAAAGGAGGGGGAGGTGGATTTTAATCCTAAGTGTTAAAAATAATAATTAAGACAAATAAGAATATTTGGGTTACTGATTGAAATTCTTGGATAAATATTATATTATCCACATGATGAAATAAGATATCATCCAGATATCTTGGAGAAAATAATTAAAATATGTAGGTTTATCTTTTAACTGATGGATACTTTGCATTCATCATTTGTATTAGTCTATAGTCTCAGACTATTCAGACAACAGCCTTTGAGAGAAAAATTGCCCTGGCAGGGGAATTACAGTTCATCCAGCACTGCCAGTATTACAGTCCATTTCAATATGCAGAGGATGTGTACTGTACATACCTAGAGATCTTCAACTACACGGCGTCCAACGCTGTCATGACCATTCAAAAACACAGCAGAGAAAGACAGTGGATGCTTATACTCATCACTATATTACAATATGCTCCTTCTGAGAACATAGCCTGAGCCACGTACTTAACCACTGGGTGTTATGACTCCAAGCTGGAAAGTCTTCAGTATGTTGGTGTTGTGTTATGGTAATCTATGTGTCTTGTCATGACATATCATCTGAGAAGGTCAGAATCTAAAAAAAAAAAACAAAACAAACCAATGCATATGAAACTGAAAATAAAGGTCCAAGAGCATAACACTATATCCATTTCTGAGGATTTGGATTTTCACAGGTGATGTATCCTATCTGTAGTTCAGAATTTGTGAAAGAGAGGGGTTACAGGCAGTGCTGGACTGCACGAAGTCAAGGTCAATCTGATTCAGTATGCCATCTAGCCGGAACAAAGAAGGTACCAGAAGAAGTTTCAAGAAATTTCTCTCACAAGAGAACTTTCTTGCTTTCCTACAGCAGGTTGAGATCTTCTCAAGCCTGGAAGTCTAAGGATTTATCTCCTTTCTCCTTATGTTGAAAGAAAACTGTTCTTTACCATTGTGTATTCTGCAGACTATCTGGAGAGTAAGGAGCTTTCATCACATAGACGCCAAAATAGAGAGAGTTTTATGGGGTGTGTTTCATTCCCGTTGGGTGCCCACCAGCCATGACTACTGCCCTTTGGGCCACACAATCAACCTTCTCACTCATGAAGATAAATATCGTATCAGCCCTGCAGTAAGCCATCATCTATTCTTGAGAAACAAAGACAGTATATAGCATGACCTTCCTTGAAATATTGGATCTATTTACACGGGTTTGCGTGGACCACATTACTTATGAGTCACCAAGGGGAAACTGAGCTCCTTGTAGATAAAGCGATCAGTGCAAACCACTGTAAATAAATCTGAAATTTCTATGAAGGTCGCACTCTGTCTGATTTATACTTCAGCATCCCATTGAATAATGTTGACCAGGTAAGTGGTTTTCAATTATTTTTTTTATTCACATAAGGAAAAAAAACCCTCCTTTTTGTAGTATAAGGGACTGCTCAGTTTTAAAGTGCATCTGGTTAGAGAGATGACACATGCCTAGGAAATTATTTATTATTGTCAGTTGTAAGGCTAAATGTTACTGGACCTGATCCTGTCACCTTTACTAACCAGGATGACTTGCATGGATATACATGGCAGAATCAAACCCAGCAGCCGCAACAAGTGATCCCTGCAAAGTTTGAAGTTCCTTTTTACTGGTTAATCTATACCTTTGGTTTCACAAGTAGCCCCAGTACAGGTCAAACCCAAGCAAAACCTTTGTATCACTAAAGTACAAGTTATCATGAGCAGGGCTTTCAGTCCTGGAACATAATTAATGCTCCAGTGACCAAATTACCAGAGTAGAAGTCAGAAATCTGGTTTCAGTCATTAATCTGCTTTGTCACAAATTTTACTTCCCCTACCAGCTTTCATCTGGCCTGTCTTAAAGCAAGTGAGCTCCTGGTATCAGAGAGGACTGCATGATGCTATTATTATGTGTGTAATAACCATTAGGACTCCATTTTAGGTTCAAAAGAGTCTTCAGGTTGAATGTGTATCCAGGTGCTTCGGTTTTTGCTTTGACCAGAAATATGAGCAGATTCCCTAAGAATATTGGTAAGTTTTCTACTTGCTGTCCAGAATGCTGTACAAACAGTATCTGTTAAGTGAACTCGATCACCTCATTTGTTCTTCTGAGCCCTAAAACTGAAGGTTTAGTGTTCTAAACAAGGTAAAATAAAACCAAACTATTTTGGAGTGCCTAAGCCAAGCACAGGAAAAACAATCTTTTGAGATTTACTGCTGGAATATTGAATTTGCCTGAACTGTTTACTCTTTCTCACCAAAGTAAGTTTTATTTAATGCAGGAGTGAGCCAAAATTCCCATCATAACACTCAGGAAAGAGATGTGGCTACCTGCATTATTGTTCTTACTGTATGTAAGCATACACAAACAAAGAGACAGAAAAAAGAGTTGTTTTAATATTTAAGGCAATTCTGTACCTCATTTGAAATATTAAATTTGGTTCTGCTTGCCTTGTCTTTTCAAAAGTAAAAAAAAAAGTGATAGGACAAATTAGTTAGTGTTGACTTTCCATTGTCCTGCTATCCCATTGCTGCTGACATTCACCCAGTGCAGGAAATTCACAGTCAATATAAATAATTTGATTAGATGTCTTTTCATTAGATGTCTTTTGAACCTCTTTTTCACTGTGTAGGGCAATACTGAACAAGCCTGGCTGATCTGTATGTCTAAANTGTCAAATGGAGATTGTGCAAATTTGTCTTTCTCATTCCTGTCCTGATTTTCCTCCTGTTTTCCAACAAAAAGCAGCCCAGAGTATCTTTGCTCAGATGCTGCACAAAAATGCGCCTTCGTTAAAATTTCCTGGAAACCATGCCCAGCACTCAGACTTCATTCCAGTTTTTAAACTTCTTAATTAAATGGACTAAGTTAGAAGCTCATCTGAAGCTCAGCCTCCCAGGAAGTCTAGCTAGAATAAGGTTTTTTGTAAACTAGACTAGGGTTTTAAAACCAGATTGGTTAATTTAAACCAGACTGGGACCAGCTTTCTATCAGCCTCAGCATTTCTGGCACACCTCAGGACCTTTTATCAAATCTATGCCTCAGCAAATTTAAATGCTAGTTTAACTGCAGTTGTTAGTTAAATGACAGCTAATTATATTCATGTAGATCAGATTAATCGCTGTAGCATATGAGTACCTTCCACATTGGATATCATGTATCTGAAATGTCCCTGGAAAAGCTGAGTCAGAGCCACAGGTTTTCTCCTCAGTGTGAAACCACCTTTCTGACTTACAAGGGGCAAATCTGAGCACCTATCCTCTCTCTAGTACCGTCCTCAGTCACAGAAGATGGCTCATCTGGGTTGGCTGTTGCCTTCCCAGTAGACAGATCAAGAGGTGCCCCATGACACATAGAAGTGGAAGTCAAAAAACCTCCTAAAATAGCACTATCACATTAAACAGGTGGGGTTTTGTTACTACTACTAATACCATTATGACTATGCCAGTTCTTCTCACAAGTATGGCACAAGAAGAAAATCCAAATTGCCCAGGGTCCTGTATAAATACAGAACAAAACTCCTATCCACATACTAGAAAACTGCAACCTAAACAAGTTTATAGCTGAATAACATCAAGTGATTGCTATTGAATTTAAAATGAGTGCAATGGCTTTAGAGTAATTGCACTGGAAAACCATCTATGCAAAGTATTAATTCATCATTTTATTTATTTCATTTGGCAGTTTGTATTGCCTCCTTCTCTTCACCCGGATTTATCAGTAGTCTGGTGACCCTCAAAAACCATTTGAGAAGTGGTACAGTTTTGGCAAGAGCTAAATTCTAGCAGAAGACTCTCTGAAACTCACTGTAAATCTCTCCGTTCTGTTGCTCTACAGACTCCGCTTCACCATCTGCCTTGCGAATTGCATTTTTGTTGCAGTATTTCACAGGTTCTAAAATATGGTTATTACAATCCATAAACCAGCTTTCACAGAGATTATTAATTAAGTCCAAAATATTGTGCTGATGTGTTTTGTGAAATATGGCATATACGTCACACCACCAACACCATTATAACCCATCTGCATAATATTAGACTGGAGTGCTTAAAAACTATAAGTTTTTTATTTGTTGTGGGATGAGGGGGAAAGGTTTGTTTTGTTTTCCCTTGTAGCAGTCCAAGATGTAAAACCTGAACCCTTAAAGTCAGCTGGATGAGATAAATTGAAACGGATCTTATTGCTCCCAAACACTCTCCTGGAAATAATGGCATCTTGACATTTTATCAGTCACTCATGCGGTCATTCTCAGCGGTATCAGCCAGAGCTTGAAGGATAGAGCTGTAAAGAAAGGATTGTCAGCCATAAACATTCCTCAAAACCATGAAAGCCACAAATGAAAGCTTAAGTAATGGAGGACGGAATACCCTTGATATTTCAACAATTACCTGCAACAACAGGCTTTGTTCAGAGCCCTGGCCATTTTTTCAAAAGCCTTTAGTTGTCATGGGCAGAATAGCATAGGGGGAAAAAAAATAAGAAAGAGCAAGAGAGAAAAAGAGGAGGGTCAAAATCTTTGATGCAAAATGATAAACTTGAGTGGCTGCATATATGAGGAAGTTCATGGAAATATTTCATTTTTTTAATAATCAAGATTTATTGCAAGATATTAGAATTATTAGGCTTGTAGTGAGACACTCTTTTTCTCTTTTTTCCTCCAAGAGATCATTAGAAAGACATTCACGCTGCTGAGCTGTTACCTCTGTGGCCATTTCTGATGTCAAATTATGGAAGAAAAAATGACACTTGCAAGCACATGGCAATTGAAGGAGCTTCAGTAACAGACAGAAGTGAGCAAATGGGAAAGCAAAAGTGAATTCAACTTCATTAAACTTTGAAAAAAATCATATTTTTGTAGAGGACAAAAAGTAAAATAAAAAATTAGAAATCCTAGTTTTGAGAAGTCTTCATGCCATTAATTTAGAGCTTATAGAAACTAAGTAAAATGCAGTGCTTGGTATCCAAGTCGACCCAAACTCTGGAGGCAGCAAACATGAAAGGTTAAATGCTCTAGAAATTGCATTTGTAGGGTTTCTCAACTTAGGAGATTAATAGTTACTCAAAGCAATGGATAAATATTAGCAAAGGACCATTAGCAGAGAAAAACATGTCAGTGAATCAGAGCTCCCCAGTTTATCAGATCAATTTTAAATAGGTTTATCCTGGACTTTTCCAGCACCTTAATGAGGAACAAATTGGTTTTTTACCCCATTTTGTTTCCTGAGCCTTTGTTGACTTTTTGATGTCACCTACATGCAACCATTAATATAAATGGGTCAGTGGCATAAGATTGTTAATTCCCTTCTCCCCTGCAGGTTCCTGAAAACAGTCATTTTATAAAATTTCCTTTTTATTACTCTGTTCATGGTCATCTAAAGTTTAAGAACAAATGTGTTACTGCTGTCTAGTAGGGAGGCAAGACCAAGGAATTAATGGAAACGAGACCCAAAAACAGGAGGCCAGCTTTTCTTTTCTGTTTAAGTAGACAACTATACGAAAACCTATGTTAGAGCTTGTACAGTGGCATAAGTGAGCCTGTGACCACAAAGAAAAGAATCACATCCTGTTTGCAAATATTGAACTAAATCAATTGAATAGGAAAGCCCTTTTTCTACCTTTTAAACCTCTAAGAGAAAAGAAAAAAAAAAGAAAGAAAGTAAAGCAAGGCAGAGAGGGATATTTGAAATGTAGTCCTTGTTATAACAACAAAACACAGTGGCTGCATTTTCATAGAGAAGAGAACAGAGCAAGGATACTCCTCCTTAACTAATCTCATTTGCTCACATGCAGAAAAATAAGTCCATATGAAATATGCAGACACACTGTCATCTCAGAAACCTGCAAGTCCTTATAAAACCTGGACAATTTCTAGCACTGTGATGTGGATTTCTTGAACACCTAAGATTGTTTCAGATGATTCAAAGCACCCAAGGGAAAGAAACTGGAAATCTTATCTAATGGACTTCTGTGGAAATCATACAACATTTGGCACCTAAATGCTTCTATGGAGCTGACTGTAAGATTTTTCTGTACCTCTATCTGAAATTCATAACATTGCCCCACAAGCTGAGGGCTGGGTTTTGCTTCTGACTAGCTGAGTAAGTCTTGATGAACCCTTACCCAGTTTTGATATCATCTGCAATTGAATGAGTTTAGTTCATTCAAACTGCAAAGCTGAATTGCTCTATACTACTGCTAACACAGCCTCTATCTTCTTTGAACACTACCAAATACTGAGGAATCAAAATAGTTTTCATGTCCTTGGGATGCTGAGAAGCAGGTCATCATTTTGGAATAATGCTGGAAGCTGCTTATACCCTGTGGTGTCTGTGAGATGGAAAGTAAATGCCCTGCAGACCTGTAAAGTCCCATGGAGGAACATGCCCCCACCTTCATCAGTGTTTCTACAATGAAGTATATCATGCAATCCCCCTCTACCCATGGACCTTGCAGACTAGGGACACCTGTTCATTCTCCTCCCTTGATTTCTTAGCCATATAAAACTGGTAGGTTCCTGCAGAAGTCTTACACCATGACTGGTGCTGCCTGACCTTGAGAATTGTGTGTAGATTTGAGCACCGCAGTATAGAAAGGGTATCAAGCTACTGGAGAGTGTCCAGACGACGCCACAAAGTTGGCGAAGGTTCTAGAGAGGAAATTGTATGAGGAGAAGCTGATGTTACTTGGTCTGTTCAACCTGGAGAAGAGGAGACTGAGGGCCTTCCTCTTTGCAGTTTACTGCTTCCTCAGAGTGGAAGGAGGAGGAACAGGCACCGATCTCTTCTCTCTAGTGAATAACGATAAGACCTGAGTGAATGTCAGGAAGATGTGGCAGGGGAGGTTTAGGCTAGGTATTGGGAAAAGGTTCTTCACTCAAAGGGTGGTGGAGCACTGGAACAGGCTCCTCAGAGAAGCAGTTGTGGTGCCAAGATGAACAATATTCAAGAAGCATTTGAACAATACACTCAGACATATGGTGTAAATTTTGGGGTCATCCTGTGCAGGTATAGGAGTTGGACTTGATCCTTGTGGGTCCCTTTCAGCTCAAGTCTTTCCGGGATACTATTATTCTGTGATATGAAGTAGAACTTACTACCAAAAAAATATTAAGTTTTTGACGTTGATAGTTGGTTTTATACATGACTTGGATGTGCAAGGTCTAACAGGATAATGTAGGAAACCATTTTTATACCAATCACAGCTGACAAGCTGATGTAGCTGCCCTTATTTTTTCTTATAATGGGATTCATCTGAGTTCTGCAAATAATGATGCTGGTGAGTTTAGAAAACTTCTTTTCAATTCATATATTCATCCCACTTTCATGAAAAAACAAGGGCTTTTGTGAGAATACTTCATGATTTTATAGGGGGAAGAACAGAGTTACCACGAGGTTAAATACTGCAGTACAGGTATAAGCAAGTTGAAATACAGAATTACATTGCTGCTTCCTCCAATGAAATATGCATTTTAACTTCTACGAAGACTTGTTTCTTGCTAGTGTCTGCAGCAGGAGCCATCAACATAATAGTGTTTTGTTGACCTGTGAAAGATCTTCTGGTAACCACTACTCAAGAACTCCATTAAGACAGAATCATTTAAGCTGATTCCAGAACAATGTGAAACTTGTAAAATGAGGTTAGGAGGTTGATGCATTTTATGTAACCAAATGCAACTGTTTTGGACCTGAACTTGTGAGCTGCTGAATAGTCTCAGCTTCCATTAATGTTAAAGTCATAGTCAGCATTTTATGAGATCAATATCAGTGAAATATAAAATCTTAAGATAATGTTTTAGTTACAGTAATAACAATGAAAGTGCACAGGAATTTGAAGACATTTCCAAAACAGAACAGAACTGATGGCATGTTTACTTGCTACTGATGACAGATTCTAGTTAAATCCTTGCCTTGCCTTTCTTAGCCCTGCCCTTCCTCACCTTCTCTCATCTTTAGTCTGAAATGCTTCTGAGAGGACCAAGTAAAGTTAATATATTTCATGAATTTTTGACACTATTCTTCAAGAATATTGAACATATTATATGCCAATAATTACTCGTGCAGCTATAGTTTTTAGTAAGTACAACATAACACAGACAGTCCATTAATATAGATCCAAGGGCCAGTATCCAATGCAGATAATCAGATCAGAAATCTAGCCTAGAAAGAATCCAGTCCAGTTCCCTATTTTCTCAGGAAAGCATATAAATTAGTCTTACATTAAATGTACAGAACACCATTCAAAACCTTTTTGAGTCTAGCTGAGTCCAACACCAGATAGGTTCCATGTCCATATTCCTCTAACAGATACAGTCCTTATCAACTTTCCAGGCTAAGTATATTAATTTCTAGATCTTGGTGATATCAACAATGCCTATGATACCTGAACCCATAGAATTTTAGATTTCTTCAGGAAGATGCTCTAGATTCATTCCTACTGGCTGCAGCAAGCATGGACAGACTCCACCAGCCAGGTTAAGAACTACAATGCCTACAGAACTAAAATTCACCAGTGTAAGTGAAAACATCACTTCTCAGAAGCAGGTTAGTTTATAGACAATTTCCCAAACAAATTCTTTCTTCTTGAAACTCCTAGGATCTGAAAACACAAATCACTATTCTTTCTCAGGCTATTTATCATTTTTAGAGGCTATAAATTATACAGCTGAGCACCAATTTTATACAACAACAACCATAACAGTGCACTTGAAAAACAGAACACTCTGAAGGGTATATTCCCCTTTCAAAAATTAATTTTAAAAAAGTATAATACTGTGATGCCAAGGTCTACAGTAACCTTTTCCACTTGAAGATCTCACACTGGTTTCAAAGGGACCACTAACCCCCTTAAATACCTGTGATACACAAATCTAGCCATTAACTTCATAGCTTTCCACAAAAGGTGGGAGATAGGGGTAGCATCTTAGGATTGTATATTTTCAGGGGAAGTTTTGCAAATGTTTTCCCCTCTGGCTATGACTAGTTCAACTCCAACAATTTTAAGCAAATTCTGGAGCAATGTATCAATTGTTCTCAGCCCAGATAGATTACATGCTATGTAACAGGTTGACAGCAATATTGGATAGACCAGGGTCCCAACACCAACCAACTGCTGTTAGTATTGCCAAAAAGCTAATTCATAGAATGGAGTGCTTATTCCACAGAAATCAAAAGCATGTATCACCAGCTTCTCCTAGGCCAGGATTTCACTAAGGGAGTTTGGGGTCTTCTATTTCCTATATAGAAGCATGATGGCTCTTCAGAGAGCTTGTTACACACTGGAAGTGGGAGGTCACCCTCAACTCCATGCCAAAGGAGGCATCCTGAGACAAGAGGGGTAACTTGCAAACACAGGGCTAGCAGAATGGAACCTCAGAGACACGCTCTGCATCTCAGTTTCCTTCTGGCTAAAGCTTGGTGATTCCCACTTAGTTACCCTCTGGATCATAGACCGGAGCTAACTACCTTCCTTTAGTCATCAAGTAGCCACTATGTCCTGGGACAGAAGTCAGGCCTGATTTAAACTTTCTTACTTAGTGTATAGCTGGAAACACGTAAAACTGAGCTTAGCAGCCTGAGCTGTCGTTATATTCACTGGTGGTTCAATCAGTAACTTATGGTGCACTATTCAACCCACCCTAAAGTGCATTCTGACGCTGGCCTAGCTGTAGCTCACCACCAACAATATCAATTACTTGAAAGAAAACCTCTTGACTCCATTGACTGTGCAGTGCTGGCTGAACCAGATACATACACCTGTAGCACGTGAGGAAATATTTACATCCAGAGTTTGAATCTACAGTGCATTTCCAGCCCAGATTGCACTCCTCCTCATCAACCATCTATCTTTTCAGATACTGTGATGCTAAAGTTGACTGTCTGAGTATTGTCCTCTGTGCTTATAGCCCATATGACTTTTTGTCTCCTGCCTTTGTTTTATTAACAGTATTTTTTACAAAGTTTCCTAGACAGACAGCTCTAGGGATGCTTAGCTGCTCACTCAGGGTCACCAGCAAAGAAGCAGAACCTGAATCTTTTGTGTCTTCTGCCCCAAAATCACTAGGCAAACCTTCTTTTCCTGTGGAAGACACATTTTCCATCAGAGTTAACTTATTTTCCAGATGAAGTCTCCTCTGAAATGTCTCTCTGTCTGCCTCCAAGATACTGTTTGTGTCCATTTGAAAACCGTTCAGCTCAACTCTGATGCTGGCACTGGCTCAGGGAGGTCGTGCCATACTGGGGCATGCTTATCTTTCAGCTTTGCTGCTTTCTCTCTTTCTATTACTGCATATAGATGGTTACAGATCCTTAGGAGATTACAGATATGCTATATTCCCCTAGAAATTCATAAACTAATAAGCTATTTCCCAGATACCTGGAGTTTAAGCAACTGGTGGAAATTTCAAATTTTTGTTTTGCATCATGACCGTTATGAAGGACAATCTTTCTTCACCATTGTTACAAAGCAAATTTCCTAATAAATGTCAAAGTGGCAGCATACGAAAAAAAAGTGTTGCTTTACTGGTTTCATCAGTTTGCAGCTCATTACATATATCCTATGTTATAAGCATATTAAGGGATTTTGGTGTTAAGGGATGTGAGAGACTGGTTCCCCAAACTCCAGCACAGCTGTTGTGGTAAGAACTGTACATGCCATGAATCAGGGCATCTCTGAAGCAAGTGAGAGAAAAAGATGAGAAAAAAAAATGTCCACAGAGGCACCTGGCCAAAGTTATAGGGTAGGTCAAGGGGAGAATGAAACATGGATCACAAAACTCTCAGCTTATACTAAGTGTTCTTGCCACAAGTTGAAATATGAAAAAGACTTATTCATCTAGAGCCTCTATTTCAGTACCTATCACTAGATGAAATTCTCCTACCCTTTGTCCAGAATAATTATAGTTTAAATGTTCTTGAAGTTTACCCTGGACTTTCAGAAGTCAGACTGAGAAGTAAAACAAAATTACCTAGGAGAAGAAAAATCTGTTTGCGCTGCCATCGCTGCAGAGATATTCACAGGAGACATGTAATCTGCTGATTTTCCTCAGGGATTGCTGCATCATAATTTTTGCACTGTGTTCCTAAACAAAAATGTACCTCTAGCCTACACACTCTGTTTTAATCCCTTCTACCTGCCACAGGTATGTAACACCCTGAAGTGTGTAGTCTCTGCTTTTTGTAAATATACTTACCTGGATATGAATTCAAGTCTGAGCTGTACTTTGCTTGATCTGGAACACGCTTTGCCAAGAGGATGCAAACAAGAACATATAAGTGCTGACAGTTCTCCAATGCAATTTCCACAAATTCTCCTCCAGGGACAGATAAATAATGAACCAACTCAATGGGAAATAACACTAAAGCATCTCAGCCCACAGAACCACATGATATGTACCAGACACATGTGGGTGAATGCAGAAGCGATGGGAACATTTAGCAACACAGATAGGACTTTGGGAATCCTCATGCTTGTGTAGGCTAACTGAAGCATAAATCTGAAGTAATTGGAGCAACAGTGATGCAAACCGTCATAACACAATGAGAACCAGACTCAGAGATCCTACCTACTTGATAGAAAAAAAACATTCATCATCTCTAAAGAAGGCATATTTCTTAAAATTTCCCTTTAAAATAACTACTTTACCTGATTTGGTGGTGCTGAAATGCAAAATATTCATCTTACATTTTTCACAGCTGATTCCCATTCTGCTAATTCAGTTTTGCAAGACTTGACCCAAAAGATTCCTCTCTCTTGATTTTTTTTTTTGCTACTTTGCTGATATTCATAGACAGTTTTTATGTTCAAGGCTGTCAGTAAACTGAGTTTGATCAGGCAAATTTTTACTCCCCAGATAGTGCTGCTGAATAAGAATGGTAGAGTCTGCTCTCAGCTAAGTGCACTAAGAAAAACAGCATAACAGCATGCAGCACTTCAGACTTGTAGACTACAATTTCCCCTCCTGCCCAGAATTTATCAGGGAGATCTATTTACATCCCGCAAGCACAGGATTTTTCCATTCAGTTACCATTTCCTCTCCTATTCATTACTAACACACTAGTAACCATTTCGACCACTGCTGAACATTGAGCTGATGTCTACAGAGAACAGGGTAAAACAATTTTGACGCAGCCTTCCTCCATATTAGGTATGTCCTTACAGACCTCTTTGAGCTTCACAACTACTAGAAGAATGAAAAACTTTTTTGTTACTTGGTACAGGACGACCATATGACGCTACAGATCCTAGTATGATCTGTGGAAGTTCTCAGACATATTAGGGTCTCCAAGACCGATTTAATGCTTGTTATTGACAGGGTCAACTTAATTTTATTCTAAGCAGAAGACAACTGGAGAATCTGCAGTCTTGTTCTGCAGTCATGAGGCTGAATGTCATCATCCTCTCCTCATTCAAGAGTTGCATTCCGAATCCAGTCTTCTCAGCCAGGGAGATGGAGTGTTGGCTCCGACTTGAGGAGATAATGTCAGTGACCCAATTTTCTATCATCATTTCTAGGTATAACACATAGTTTTAGATACTGAGTACCATTTTTTTTCTTCCAAAAAGCAGCTGTGAAACAACTGTAGACTTCTTTCTATTAATATTATACCTGTTGTTCTTTGGGAGGTTTTCTGATTTTTATGCAAGACTTCAGTGTCCCACTCGGATCAACCTTTAACTACAAGAGGCAGGAGAGGGTTTTAAACCAGCTTAAAAGGGAAACACTTTTCACATAGCAGTTTTCCAGTTTTCATGTGGCTCTTGCTCATTGTGCTTTAATCCTATTGATGCTGAATGCTCTCTTGCTGTACCTCAGTGTGATATAATGGAAGGAATGCCATGTGGTAGTCTGCAGAAAAGTCGATTAAACTAGCAAACATAAAACTGCAAACAGCTTTTACGCGTCACTAATGGACTGGGACCGCTTGGCTTTAATGGTAGCTCAGAAAACCTTACACACCTGAGGTGTTGTAAAAATGAGTAACAGTTAAAACCAGGAAGAAATGTAAAGGATGAGGGGCAAAGCTAGATGGGTTTTGGCATTAGCTATTCAACAATGTCAGACCATGGTCTGTTTACAAGTGCAAACAAAACGAGTTCTCCTTCTCGTTCAACTGCCTTGAACCCAAACGTACCCTGGAAACTTTGTGATCAAAAATTTTACCATTAATGGAGTCCCTTTCCATCTGTTAAAAAGAGGGAATGGCTTTGGTGAACAGGGACATTTCAATAGGAGATTCAATGTTTGGCTAACTAAAGAAGTGTTTCAACACTTTCTTCTTAGTTAGCAGAAATACTGGTTATTAAATATTTTCCCACATTGTGGTTCACTCTGGCTAGTGCTGTCCGCTTTTTGTTTCCAGAGGAATAAGACCCTCAAGGCTTTTTGCCTCATCACCTTGTTGCCATATGTAAGTTCTACATGGTGCTGTTTTCCCTCTTAAAGCCCATGACTCAGAAGGACGAAGTCTGCAAAATCCTTTTCTCCTGTCCTCTGTTGGCAGACACATGGAATAATTCTCCAAGATGAGCTTAACAAAGCAGTATTAGAGAAATGACAGTTTTCTATAAACAATGCTGAATATTGCATATTAGATACCTGAAAATCATTTGATCATTAAGCAATAGAAGATGCCTTCTGTAAGATTCAATAAACCATGAAACGAGAAGGTAAATATGTAATTTAAGATTAATATGGTCTAAAGAAGGTGTTGGCCAAACATGAAGGTACTTGGGGTGTCATGCACCTTTAAAAGATCCTGTTCCCAAAGCAAAACTGAAGTCAGGTCTGACATCTGATTGATACCAACAGACAAGACAGAGAAATCTCCAATGCTGGCTCAACTAGGCAGCAGACAGCAGGGGTTTTTATGGCAAAATCTTTTGACCATCATAAATTTTCATGCTTTCTACCTGGATACCATGGTGAATGGCAATAGATTAGATCCATTTTCCATTCTTCTCTGAGTCACTGTATTAAGGGAATGTGACACTTAGCAATCTAGTCATGAAGAAAAAAACCCCAAAACTCTGCAATGTCTTATTAATATTCCTCTATGTAGTTGAAGTTAGCTTGCAGATAGTATAGCTCAATTAAGTGCAAAACACACATCCTAAAGAGAACTCAAGCCTAATTGCATGGCTTTGACCTAGAATGAATCAGGTTTGATCTTAACTGGTCAGGCACCAACATATATATTCTATTATTTTTTATCTTGCTGTGGTAATTAATGTGAGAAATGTTTCATGCCAAGTTAGCTTTGCCTGTAGTGTCCTCAAATTAAAGGGAAATGGAAATAGCATGTCTGTCAGAGTGGCTGCACAGTGCTCTCATCCCCTGAAGGAAACCCAAGCTCTGCTGACTAAGAAGACTTCAGCTTTTGATCATGAGTTATTGGATATCGACCCATCATTCAGTCAGGGTTGCAAACTGACTGTCCTGAACTGAAAGGGTTGGAATCAGATCACATCCAGGGGGAACAGTTCTCCTAGCAAAACTTCCTTCCCATCTAAATCAAGCCTACAAATAGCAATACACGTTTGTCAGGCATTCATCAAATGTGACATGCTTCATGGAGCCAGGCCACAAAAACACAGAAACCTGTCATAATAACCTCATGCAAGACAGTAGACAATTCTGATGTTGTATGACATGCCAGGTAGCAGATATTGTGGTTCCTGAACAGGCGAATGTAAAACTCAATCTCCTAGAAAGACAAATTGTCACTCAAAAATTGAAAAAAAAAAAAAAAAAAAAAAGAAGACTATCTGATCCAATTAAAATGTACATTGATTACTGTCAGGTTGTGGAAATGCTGACACGCAGGGATTGATCCTGAGCAAAGATGTCGCATAAAACAGCAAGACCCATAACTGGAAGATATTGGTCTTTCGAAACCCACAAGAAGTAGCTGCTAATACCAAGCAAAAAAGTTCTCAAAAGTTAGGTATCTCAGCCTGTCACTTAGAAGCATGATTCTTTTGGGCAGTGATAATGACTATTTTTGCTCTTTTTCAGAATAGTATGTTACAATTTAGACACTTTGGTACACTATCGGCCTAATCTACTGATCCTCCTGTAGTAATAAGTGGTCTTCAAGACTTAGGGCTATATAAGGACTGATTCAATAGAAATATAGAAGACAAGATACAATGAGCAAGAGCAGTTAGTGTCTATCCAAGCCCAGCTTGTTTCAACAGTACAACAGATCTGCATTAAAAAGTAACACAAGAGGAAGATTTTGAGATGTAGCTGGAATCAACAGTGAAAGAAAAGTAAAACATGACAAAACTTTTCAAAGAAAAGATGCTTTTAATAAAACCGCTTTATTTTCATAACTAGGGAATTATTTTGGAGAAACCTATTTTGCCCCATAATTTCCCCTCACAATTTTCCCTTTTCAAGTGGACATTTTCCCCTCCTCCACCTATTTTTAATATCTGTTTATCTCTGTATTTTACCCTTCCACTGTCCCATTTTCCACAGAGGAAAGAGAAATAATGCTAGGAAAATTTTTGCCGAGAAAGGTTGGACTAGACAATCATTGAGATCCTTGAAGTCCCTTCTAACCTAGTATCTTGTAATTCCATGAAATAAGGAAAATTAAATTAGAGCTGAACATTTTCCATGACAAAAATCTCAAATAAACAAAAAACTTATCTGATTTGGAAAGTAAAAAATTGTAATGAAAATAAGATATTTTCTTTCTTCACTAGGATTACTGGAAAACTCTCATATTCAGTAACAAGTTCTTTTATTCTCTTGTCCTAAAGGAAAAGAAAGGTGGATGGTTTTGGCTGATTGTTGGTTGGTTTTTAAAGCTTCTTTTCCTATACACCCACCTGCCAACCTGACTATGTGTTGAAAGGAAAAGCCTAATATATATTATTTAAGTATGTGGTAAAGGTACTGCTAGTGTTGAAATACAATAGATAAGGGCTCCCAGTGAATGGTTCAGATACCCAGCTGAGTCTGGGAATGCCATGTATGTGTATGTTTTATTGCCAAAGATGGTATAAAATCATACCTGCATTTAGGTACTTGAGTGCACTTATTGGATACTACAAAGATTGTATCAGCTTATTCACTTTCAAAAAAAGAGTATTGATATATCTTGTTCATCATTTAGAAAATGCTGTTTAATCCATTGATGAAACTATAGACACAAAATATTAAAATAAATATCTATCTCCCTATCTACCTATCATATTGATATAGTTTAGATCAGTAGAGGAAATGATATGCCTTATATCAGGAAAATATTCCAGCTGAATCACCAGAAGCAAAGTAAAACTCAAGCCTTCCCCGGAAGAAATAATGAAGACTCAACTGTGTCTTAGATCCATCCTTTGGCACAAGAGATAACTGCTAACGAATGTAATAGTTTATAGCTATTTTTTCAAGTAAAAGCATAATTGTCAGTAGTTTGCTGAAAGAAATTTTCACCCTTTAGATGATCAAGTTCTAAATTACTGTGACAGGCAGTTCATTGCCAGCCTATGGCACTACTCTGTAGTTAGAGACAGGTAACAGGGTCCATACAGTTAATACACACCTAGCGGTCAGTGAGCTAGAACTTACAAACCTCCCCTGACTGCAAGTCACCTTGAAAAAAGCTCCACATAGAACTTCACACAGGCACATCCTTCTTCTTAACACAAGACATAAGATATCTTCTATACCATGACAAAAATAAGCAAAAAACCCTCTGGATTATTGACAATTTGCAGTGGGAATGAGGTGCCTCATGATTAATTCCCTATGACGAGAGTGCTGTAAACAAAACAATATTTTGTATTGCAAATAAATGGGTCTGCGAAGTACGGTGTAAATCCCCCCAGGTACCAATGGTCCATAGCTCTGACAAAAATGCATTTCCAGAGCACTTAGTGTCAAGAAATCCCATCTCTTGGTGCCAAAGGGTTAAGAGTCTCTCCAAATCTGAGGATGAACTCATTATAATGGGCTATTATTGAAGGAAGAAGAAGGCCCAAGATTCCTTCCCTATTTCTTTGCTGGCTTAGCAGAAGGAACCAAAGAGCAGGTTTGAGTGTGCATAAAACAATAGTAAGCTCCATAAGGAATGAGGATTCCAAAGTAAATAGAATACTGAAAGTCAGCAGAGGCAAAAGTTAACTTAATATAAAATACTTGACCCTTAGGTAAAGCATTAAAATGCTGTTTTGGCAGCCAGAACTGATAGCAGACTTGCTGAAAGGTTATTGGCTTCAGAAAGAAGACAAATACAAACCTAATCCCTTTTTCCTGCCACATACTGGAGATGAGTGAAACCCAAGGGGGAAATTCTTATTACAGCAAATAGGTGCAAGTCCAGAGGAAAAATTAAGTCAACTTGACAATTTACAAATTTCCTTTCAAGCATGAAAGGTGGATGAAAACAGGTTATTTTTAAATCCAGACCACTGTATTTTGTATCTGTTAATATCACTGCCACAGAATAAGGGATACAGGAAAACAGTTCATAATGAACTCAAGCTTCATCTCGCTGGAATGAAGCCAGGACAAAATAACTTTTGTCAGAGAAGCAATATTAGAAAATCTAATACAAGGAGGAGACATTTTTCTTTCTTCTCATCAGGGGCAGTGAGACTTGGCTGTTTATCCACAGCTTTCCAGGTGAAGATGCAAACCAATGTAAAATCTGCTTATCCCTGAATTTGCTAGAGTAAGGAATATACAGCACAATGTTCCTCAGAAAAAAAAAAAAAAAAAAAAGATATTCCTTTGCTGTTTGCTTCATGTGCCTTCTGATTTATTCCCCTGCAGACAAAAGAGGATTAGGTATAATCAAAGTTTGCCATCAGCACACCTGTACTATTCCACAAATGAAAGACCTTCAGCTTTGTGGAAAATAGCCATACTGTTAGGTGGGCATCTGCTTAACTCTTATGGACCTTTAACACGTGTTCTGAAATGCTCAGGCACGCCAGGACCTAGGACTATTAAATCTTGCTTTTGTAAGTGGAAAAATTGCAATCCATGCTGTGTTACAGTGAAGCAATTGTACAGATGAAATTATATCCTACCCACTACCCAGAGCCAGGTACTCTGTGATCCTGAATAACAGACTGAAGCATTCCTACCTCCTTGCTGACATTCATCAAACTGCACTTCCACTGTTTATTTTGGGGGTAGAAAATACTCCTTCAAATGTGTTATCGTTTGGTTTAACGCAAGCATGATAATGTTAGTGACGATTATATATGGGGCCAAAATACCTAGTTTTCATTCTAGGAGGTGAAATGTAAATTGCTGAAATCACATCCTTCCTTAATGTTCAAAAAAAGGGTTGTTTGACTTTTTTCCCCCATGTTGTCAAGTCAAGTGCCTCTTCCTGTTGAGTGAGGAAATCAAAGCAAACTACTCTGTTCAGAGTAGGGATTTGCATAAGTTATAGATACATGGGACAGCCATGAAAACATGTTCTAAAATAAGAAAAGGTCTGATCCTTAGGAGCAAAGAAATGTTAGAGGTAAAGAAATTGCATTTCAGGGGCTGGAAGGAGTTTTGTCTTTTTTTTTTTTTTGCAGACCATAAAGGAGCCAAAGTGAGGTGGCACATAAGATGAGAGAATTGGTTTGGGAATCTGCTTTGTTGCTTCTTACAGAGGTCATCCAGGTGGCAAAACATATCCATTCCTAGGGGTAGTCTGTGAACTTAAGGCTAAAGCTGTGGAGAGTTTTGCAGAGATAATTGTCTGGAGGAGAGAATATCAATTAAAATTCCAAAATGGAAAACATCACAGAGGCTCATAAACACACAATGTTTAAATGTCTCTGTCAGCAGATATGCTGGATTATCATTTGCTACCTCAGATGATCAGCCAATAAATACAACAGAAATATCATGCCTGACCACAAAATGCTGGTGGAAATTTCCACACCAAGAGATCTACCTGGTGGTATATATTTATGGTTTTTCTCAGTAGGACTTATATTTGACTTATTACTGAACACAATAGATATGCGTCTTAGCTAGCATGATAGGTTCTAATGTTATATAGATGAAATTAATTATATAATTGCTAACATGAATTGCGCTGTAGTGCCATTAAAACACAGTAAGTGTTAGCAGGATAGGGGCCTAAACTGCTACGTTATGCAAACTTACCCCAAATCATTCCTTTTGAAATAGTGTTCTCTTTTTGACAGCAGTTAATTAGAGGATTGCTTGGTGGAGAGATCTATATGACTATCTATATTAGTGTATAAATATTCATATAAATAAACATATAAATATCTAGAGATGAATATATAAATATCTTTCCATACAGAGATTTGAATAAGCATTAAAATACATCTTGGTTCCAGCAATGTCAACAGAATTATAACTAGCACGGAGAAAAGAAAACCAGTTGGTTTCATTTTTAAGATTTTTCAGCACAGATTCATCTTTTCTGATTTTATATATATAGTAAATAGTCATAAGTTAGGACTTGGTCACCCTTGAATTTCTCTATAGCTGAGAGAGAAAAAGAGGGAGATACTCTGAGAAGGTGACACTGATCCTTTGGGGGTTAAAACACCCCTGGAGGTACATATTTTATCTCCTCCAGCAGCCAGTGTAGGATTACTACTTATTTAGTACACTAGCTAAAAAGCTAGAAGTTGAGTTTGGTCCCTAGTTCCAAATTCCTTGATCAGTCAAACAAAACAATACTTTTCCTTATCTAGTGTGGACCAGGGGAAAGGCATTTGAAGTCAGTGAATTTAACCTGATATGCACAGTTGTTGAGTCCATCCTGGAACTGGCATCTGAGAGCAGTGGCATAAAATCCAGAAGCGTCACCCCAACATGTCTTGCCTCAGACATTAGTATACATAAGATGCTCTTCTCCCTTCTGTTTTCATCAGATGCATGTTTCCACTCACCTGGATGAATCTCAGATTCCTTGCAAAGTTATCTCTTAAAGTTCAAGCACAGTTAGGATGAAACACAGCAGGTTTTTCTCAATTGCTAAAAACATGGTACAGTTCAGTAGAGAAAATTATATGAGTCTGAAGAAGACGCCTAGGCTCCATCATAGGTAATAGAAAATGTTAAACACCTTCAGAGGGCAATTAATCCACAGACTCAGTCTTGCTTTTGGTAAAGTAAAAGTAGTTTCAGTGGGGATATGAAATGTAGAATCATCTTGCAACAGTGATAACTTTAAGAAAGATTAGGCATTAGGAGATAAAGAGTGAAGACAGCAGTACAGCAATTAAACATCTGAGCTCAGACTGTACAGAATGGAGTTCATCTCATTCAACTTCACCCTCTTAAAAGATCATCAGTAGGTCCACGCTAATCATCTAGGTTCCTTTCTAGTTGATGGAGAGAGATAGTATGACCAGAGGGGTCTATCTGCCTGGTGCCCACTATTGTCACCGCTGGCCCTATGGCATGTGCCAGTGTTTGCTATCAGCTTTAGTAGAAGCCTTGATGACTAATTTCTAAATGCCTTGCTTTTAGTCATCTTAAGTGAAGTGACAGGTTTCCATACTATGTATTTCCCATGGAGGTGTATTTGCTTAATTTAACTTTTGAATTGGGAATTGGCAACACCCTTCAAGAATTCTTCTACTTCATGGGCTTAGGGCATGTAAGGCATCAAAAAAGAGTACTATGTCACCTAGTCTAACCACTATAATCATGTGGTTATTTATTGCCACATGATAATTAAACCTAGTCAGTTCATTTTGCTTAAACATAATCTGTATTTGGCTACATTTACCTTTTATTCCTGAATGTAACACATTAAAAGCAAGAGAATCTCCCTCATGCCTGTTAATTTGTTCTAAGACTTAATTCCCTTCTCCACTATAAACATGCACCTTTTTCCTCATCTGAATTTGCCTAGCTTCTGGCCACTGATTCTTGTTAAGACTTCATCTTCAAGATTCAAGATCGTTTTACAACTCAGTATATTTCCCTTAGGAGGCAACTTGCACAGAGAAACGAAGTAAACCTCACAGTGAAATCTCAGGATAATGCCCAGTTCATCAGCTCATCCATGCTGTTGACAGCACTTTGAAGAATGGGGATAGATAATGGTTATTAATACCGCATGCAGAAAAGGTTTTGCAGGTAAGACTGTGAGAAAGGACAGGATTACCTCACCTCTCCCAGTCATGCACAGGCCAGCACGTGGCAGCTGGGGCACAACAGAAGTGATCTGGCTATGCAAGACACAAATTGCTTAGGAACTCAGCAATTTATGGCTCTGGCCTCTCACGAGGGAGGTTGTTACCAGCAGACCCACTTTACCCTTTTGCTAACATAATAGTAAATGCTGCCTTAATTGTCTTCTGACTTTCATGGACCAGATGATGTTATCTGCAACACTGCGAACACCTCCACCTTCTTCTCCTGGCACCCTGAGGTTACTGTGGCAAGAAACAATGAAATGGCATGCAAATTCTATGGAAAGTGGCAAATTTTGCATATGAGAAAGCACCTTCCCTCTCCCTGGAACTTCACCTTGCCATTATGAATTGAATCTCTGCTCTCTGCCTGCTGCAGTTCCACATAAAAAGAAAATCGTTTCTCATAAATTACTCCAGAAATGCACATTGCATGTTAATTGTAAAATAAACAGTTTAAATTCATTTCATTGAGCACAACATCAGAAAGAAAATGAGCCAACTGCAGTAGATTATTTTTGTTGGATAGGTTTCAATCATCTTTACTGATGCCCTTCATTCTTCTCCTGATTACCATCGCTGAAAAACCCCACAGCAAAATTCATCTGAGTATCTAAAAATAGAGATATTTATAACTTGTCTGGTTTTGTTTCACTTCTCTCCTCCCCCTTTCCTCCTTGCATTTCTGATAAGACTTATTTCAGATCCTGGTGAAATATGGAAAGCACGCATGCAAGGACTTATACAGAGTGGAATCTGGGGGCTATACCAACTTCTTTCCTATCTGTACTATAGCTGGTCAAAGGAGTAGACTCAGTCAATTCCCAGTTGCTCTGCCAGGGGTCGTTGCCCCATATGACTTGTTCTCCCAGTTGCTTATGTGAACACTGCCTACTGTTACTCAGACTCAGCTGGATTAGTAAAACATTCCTAATCAGACCGGTTAAGCTACCTCAGTTCATTTTCACTGGAAAAAGAATAAGGCAGACAATGCAAACAGTCCGTTCAGCAGACCAGCAAGAGAAGAAGGGAAGAGATGGGGTTAAGAGCAGAGTGAATATATGGGGCTAGACAGGGAAAAGCAAAATCTTCAGCTAGCTGCACTATAACCACAGAGATGTGTGATCAAGGCCTTACTGCACTCCTCATTGGGAATAGAAGTACCATAGCTCTATTGACTTCACACTGACGAGGAGACAGATAAGAAGACGGATGCAACAAAAGTAAGTTTCACAAGTCTCAGAGACAGGTGAATGTCACCGTTCTGAGTTTCTCTTTGATATTTTGGTTGACATCCCAAAAATTAAGCAATTCATACTGAAGCCAGCAGTCTACATTTTGAGCCTACACGATGACTTTGTAGGTTGTAAGTCATAGCTTAAGGCACAGGATAACTTGAAACTTAGCTCAGGCTTGTTTAAAATTCAGCTCAGGTTCATAAAACTACAAACCTCAGTGAATCCTGTGAACTTGGTTCAATTTTAGGATTTGAGTAGTCAAGGTCTAAACACATATAAAATATGGGGGTTTTTTGCTTTNTTTTTTTTTTTTCCAAAAGGAGCCTGGGAAACAACAGAAAGCCTTGGGAAAAGTTCCTCTGCATAGGAAAACAGCTAATGCATCAAGTTATGGTTTCTTAATGGCATTCAATTAACACATCACCGTTGTTAGTTGATTAAAAATTAACTGTGAATACACATTTAACATTTAGTACTTACAAATGTTCCTTGATTTATTAAAATTGTCAGGAGTTAAGGAGTCTTGGGATAAGCAAGGAATATTTTCTTTGCCTATTTTGGTAACTCTGTAATGAAGCAAGCAGCTTTTAATAGAGAATTCAGACTTGCTGAAAACTTTTCTGCAAAACATGTTATAAATCATTCTTCACATATTAAATACTCACTTTGCTCAATTTGTGTTGTTTGTGAAAATGTGTATTCACTGACAGCAGCTGTGCTAGAAGAAACCTCCTTTTTCAGGAGTGCAGCTGAATTTCCAGTCATGTCAGTGTTTGCCAGTGGGGACTCCTCTGAAATCATTCCTTTCTTTGGGAAAAACTGATGCCTCATCCCTAGGTCAGTGTCAGCAGAATGGCACTATGGGGGTTTTTCACACTGACTTTTTGGGTTTCAATATGCCAACAAAAGCCACCACGAGCCTCTTGCTGCACAGCATCCTGCTGCCATGGCTACATCAACATGCCAAGAGGTGACACCCTCAGCATGTGGTCACAAGCGAGCAGGAGGAAAGCTGTGCTCAGTCAAAGCATAGCCACATGCTGGAAAGTGACGTCCATCCTCCACATGGAGGGTTTTCAAGAGACTGGCAATCCTACTCAATCTGTAACGTTATTTACAAGACCACCTCTGGCAGACCTGCTGATGCAGACAGTCAGTATTCCCTGTCATTTGACACAAGCATACTTCCTCTTTTTCTACGTGATTTCCTAAATTTGGAGGTGTCAGTACCAATGCTGCATACAGGACTGCACATGCGGTTACTGCAATCGCATGTTCAAATAGACATTTAAGCCTGTGAAGAAATATTTGTACTCTCAGATGTGGCTAATGTGTTTATTGAACCAGGTCCAGGCAATGACAGGCATGAGGACACTGCAGAAACAGAAACAGTCCAACCAAGACATAGCAATAGCAGTGCAAAGTGCTCAACATTTCAGCTAAAGAAGTCAGGGGAAAGTGGGCTTTCTCCTGCCCAAGTCCTGACATTTAAGATCTACCTGCTTTAGTCCACAATTGTGCCTCTCTGATTAAGTGTGTGACATATGGATGCAGATCACGAAAACAAGACCCCTACAATGTAAGCATTTGGTCACCCTGCTCATGAGATGCTGACAAAAACCTTATAAGCACAGAAGTTGTTTTCTAGCACTATAATTTTCTGTTTCTGCCTTCCTACATTGCTGTACCCTCACTGTTACACAAACACAAACAAGAAAAAAGAAAAAAATCAAGAAAAAAGCTTTAGAGGACTTTATACCACATACCCTTCTGCCTTGCTCCTAAGGAATACAGCAGTGTTTTTCCCTAGTTCTGCACCTAATGAAACTCTTCTCCTGATGCAGGGATTAATCTGATTATTTATTTTTTCGCCTTAGGATGATATCATCTCCCCTTCCCTCCCCTCTCCTCTCTTCTTCCCTGAGTGATTAGGGATCTATTATGTGGAGCAAGACGGGTACTGTGTTAAGAAAAGTTGTTATCCTTGTTTCAAGGAAGGTAAGTAAGGTATGAAGAGATTAATGATTTAGAGGGAGTTTGCTGAAGCACAGTCAAAATCATCCTATCCATTTCTGTGGGCTCTGGATCAGCCTCTAAGCATAAGCCTGCTCTGCATAAGACACCACGGTGAGATAGAGATTTAAATTGGCTCCAAAATAGCTGAGTGTCTGCACTGCAGCACTGCTGCCTGAAGAAATGCTGGTTTGAGCTGCAGGAACAGACTGGCCATCCCAGCTTGGTGCTGGTAAACTGAGGTCCTGCAGTCCTCTCAATCAGAACTGACTCAATGTACAACACTGCAGGATATATCAACCCAATAAGACCACAAATGCCCAGGAAAACCTCCCTCAATTCACCTAGGATGTAGTAAAACTAAGAAAATAGTGCTTTCACTCATAAACCATACTTCATCACTATCCAGTCTTTAAGCACATCTGCCAAGCTATAAAACCAGGGCTCAGGGTAAACCTGATAGCAAGAACTAGCTTTCATTTTTTTCTCTACTTAAGTCTTCTGCTATGTTTGGAGCATCCTTGTTCACTTCAAAAAATCCAGTTAGTCCAGTAATTCGGTGACAAAACACTCCATAGAAAAAGGATAAGCATTGCTTTACAATACTAACAGTAAAACACCTAAATGCTCTAGAAGAAATGCTTTTTAATGCTCATTTTTTAAATTAAGAACTTTCAATCTACACATTCTGGGAGAAGTTTTCAAGAGTAAGTAGGTTCTTGAGGATACTAGTAAGTGGTAACCAAAGTTAAGAAAAATGGTTATCTCCTGCTGAAGTTATGGGAATTAAATACATAAAAACTTCTGAAAATCTTCTTTCACACCTGCTGATGTTTCATCTGAGCATCCCTGAAAATCTCAATCTTGTGTGTATTTAAAAACGAGACTCCTCTGAGCATGTATGACACCCTTACTGGCTGAGGTATTTTGCTAACATTACTTACAGTTTATGAGGACGAAGAGAAAGTCAGTATCTCATTTTGCCAAGTGGGGACGGCAACGTTTACATGGTTAAAAGTCCATGAGCTGAAGACAAGACTACCAGAATCCCTTCAGATATATGTGCTCTATTTACTAGACTAGGCTCATCTCACTGTCTTCCCACATGAAACACATCTTTGCTGTTACCAGCATTTACTGCTTAAGTCTGAGCCTGACATTCTTCAAGAAAATTAAGGGAAAAGGCTTACTCACCCTGATCTTCTTCATGTAATGAGCATGACAGAGCTTATGTACCTCAGAGACAAAGGAGGATCTACCCAGGCAACAAAAAAAATCTCACTGAAAACAAGTACTTGTCAGGCTGTGAGATAAAAGGCTCACCTCAACACACAGAGAAAAGAACAGAGCATAAAAACAGGGAACGGGAATCCAAATAACTTGAAGGAAGAAACAAGCCCCTGCCCTGGTCTCTCCCAGGGCTGCCCCAGGAGAGCACCACGCACTGCCGTACTGTCTGGAGCACCTTAGAGGCAAAGAGAGGGTTCACTGCCCAGGGGTACTTTACGGGGTGCACAAGAAGAGTGTTTTGGGATAGAAGTGGACTTGAGATGGGATGTCTAGGGCAGGAAAGAAAAGGTGGTAAAGTTAGACATCAATGTGCGTAAGGAGAACCAGACATGGGAAAATTCAGTGAAAAAGGGATAAAACTGCCAGCTGTGTGTAAGCAGTTCTGTCCAGTGCTCTTCTCTGGCCCTGGTGGGTGTGTGTGGGTGTGTAGGGGGGTGGATGTGTGAGAGAGATGGGGGAGAGAGTGTGTAATGGTGTGTGCAAGGGGTCTGTACTGCTGTACCCCCAAACACAGAACTGCAACCTCAGGACCTTCTGTGTCCACACACCAGCAATATAGGCAGCTACTGGGCAAACTTAGGCACTGCAGGATCCTTATTTTATAAATATATGTTTATTTCACACTGTCAAAATATCATCCTATCAGCCAGAGAGGGGACATTATGAGGCTGCGGGGGTCGACTGTGTTTGTGCAGGCAGTCTGCGTTTCTGTGATCTGTACAGATCTGAATATATCTGTATCAAAATATTTATGCTGTATATGTGTGTTTGTGCATGTCTGTGCCTACTGGGAATACAAGCTCAGTCTCTCTACCTGGAACATGGATTTGTGGCAGCCTCAACTCTGTTGGGCTGCCAGATTCATTCCTTCCCTAGCAATGTGCAAGCCATGCAGGAGTGCCATATGCTAACCTGCAACAAATACACTGATTCCAGTATTCAGAGTCAGACTTTGGAGGTTTGTAAAAATACTATATTTTAATGCTCTATTTGATAAGCTTTACCAGTGAGATCCAAGAAACTGAATGAGATAACGGAGGTACCTTTGGACAGACCTGCCAGGCAGATGGACAGGGGAGCCTTTCTGTTCAGTTGAATGATCCCAAGCACAATTGCACAGGAGAGTTTATGGTGCAAAGGAAAGATAATAAGAATCTAATGTGGAGGAAATGTTCAGATAACAACTGCCTTCACTCTCTCTCTCCAGGTTGATATCGCTTGATGCTTTCA
The DNA here is from genome assembly GCA_013389865.1 of Piaya cayana. Lineage (NCBI taxonomy): Eukaryota > Metazoa > Chordata > Aves > Cuculiformes > Coccyzidae > Piaya > Piaya cayana. The sequence goes on along the minus strand of WAAB01006297.1, from coordinate 36,149 downwards.
TTTTCTGATACTCTAACATCCAGGATGACTGTGATCTCTCCTGATGAAGGCACTGAAACAAATAACAGTCGGGTGCCTCAATATCTCTGAATATCTTTGTGGGCTTAGGTCTGAAGACCCTGAGCACTAAAAATTCAAAACAGATTTAGATTCCTTCAGCTGTAGAACAATAACTTTTGCAGCAATTTTCCCCCAGACACTCTCAACAGTCTGAGTCTGTAATGAAAATTTTAGAGACACTGAAGTCTCTTATTTCATATTCAACTAAATGAAGACAATCTGGAACCTGGCATCTTTTTGATTAAATAACAAGACCTATGAAAGAGGCCTTGACTGCAGTAAGGCTTTGTGCTGAACTTGAAAACATCAGGGATGATCCAAGCTGTACCTAGCAAATTCAGAGACCTAACTCCTGGATCTCACCACGATTTAGGCACAAGTTAACCACCCACTCTGCTGTTCAATCTGAAGGGTGCTCAGATGATGTTTTCAGGGTAAAATATGGACACTCACAGATATAATGATTCCCATGGATCAATCAGTTGAAAGGAGGTATGGTTTGGATGACAATTTGAGACTACTTTTAGCACCTGTCTTTCTTTGAGACTGAGATGCATTTGGGAGAAAGAAAGCAATGAGTCCTGTGAGCAGTGTTTGCAGTTAGAAATGGTTTCATCTCATCTGTTTTTTCCCATTTCACTGGTAGCAATGAACCTGAGCTCTCTTCAGTGACAGAGGTAAGCAGGGACTTCTATAATCTATGTATGAACTACCTACATAGGTTTGTCTCTCACACATAAGAAGGAATCTGGATGTTTAGCTTAGACTAATATCAGGGAAGACAGAAAAGATGAATCTTACTCAACACCCTTTCTTCCCAAAGCCCTGACCTAACTAGCACTGAATTTAAACAGGAGAAAACTTTGGGAACTGACCATTCATTTCAAAATCTTGCTGTATAATTGGAAGATGTTCATGAGAGCAATACAGCTTGTTTATTACTAAACATTAAACATATGAGGCCAGATTTTGACATCTTGACAATGATGGTAATCTTGTATACAAATAGTCCTGCTGCAATAAATTGGACAATTTGTGCAATGGGATGTACCCAAGGCTACAACAGACTCAGTATGAATCCAAATCTGACACCTAATATTTATGATAGGGGACGAGATGACTCAGGGCTTCGAAAGAAAATACAGATTTTTTCAACCTCCAACTACCTGCTTTTATCTCACCGCTGCCAGCCGTGACAAAAGTCAGCACCACATGACAGCTGTTCAGAGACATCCTAATGAGCAGGTGATGCTGGAGGTCCTGGTGGACATCACCCGGGGAAGCAGCACTACACCCAGGTCTCCATGCTGGCAGCAGCAGCAGAGGAGCAGTGGCCTCCAGGTCAGGGTTGGAGCATGTCGGGTGGCACAAAGAAACCATCACAGCTGCAACTCCTGCAGCATCTGCCTGAGGAGATCAGCATGTCTTGGCTGCCCAAGTTCAGTAAGGACAGACCTCTCCATCAGCATGCACGACACAAAACAATCCACCTCCTCTGCCCTGATAACTTTGGCTAACCAGTGAGGCCTAAACCATATATTCTTCAGGGAATGCAGCAAACCTGGAGACCATAATTAAAATATGTTAATCTACACTGGGCACTTACCCATGGATAAACACTTCTATTTGGCATAATTTCTTATAATATTCTTCTGAGATTTGAGAATGATCTCAGAACCCCGCTCCTTTCCCTTTTGACATTTTTGGTCTTACTTTTCAGCCAAAATGATTTAAAAAAAAAAAAAAAAGGAAAGGGAAAAAAAAGAGAAAGAAAAAAAAAAGAGACTTTTTTATTCATAAGCTTTTTAATTCCAGTTCATTTTTACTGGGAGTGGGGGAATGCTGTAGCTAAGCTACATGTTCATTATAGCCAGGGGGTGAAAATGAGGTTGGCTCCCAGTTTTGCTTATGTTGTTAAGAGAGCCTCTGAAGCTGCAGTTCTGGAACAGGTCTCCTCTTTCTTTGAAAGCATGCTGTTTGATAGACTGTCATTTGTCCCCTCCTTTCAGAAGAGCCAGCTGGCAGCTAAGTGCTAAAGCCAGTGACTTGCATGTGTTTTTCTGACATTTAACAAATGGGAACAGCTTGCAAATCTGCATTAACTCACTCTGTCTCACAAATAATCATCGGCTACGCGATGTAGACATTCGGAACATTAGCACAAACACAAAAGGAAGCGTGAGTCTGTGCGAAAAACAAGTTGGCAAATAAAAGATTGTTTTACTAAGGGACAGATACAGCTTTTGGTTCAGATAGAGGGTTTGGATATAGATCCTGAATGTGGGGGGGTTGGAGGGATGGGAAGCGTGTGGTGAAGGGAACTAATCTTTTCCCTCAAACCGCAGGGGAAGCTATCGGATTTGCACCTGAAATGAGAGCTTCTTTCACCTACCATTCATAAGTGTTTATCAGTGAAGTATTTTCATTTTTCAGTCACCACCTGAGATAGTCAGAGAAAAATACAGAAAGTGCACCCAATGCCAAGCTCTTTCCTCATCAATGCTTCTGTGTGGAAGCTTATGGATGTCCCTGAGTTTTTCTCTTTGTAAATTAACATAAGAGTCTGCTACCAGGATAATGAATACTACTGGACGGTTCAGGGACTAAAGCAGTATGGATAAGCCCAACACAGAATCAGTTCTAAGACTAACATATGGCAAGCAAAGCATTTACTTTGCAGGCTCAGTTAGAGATTCATACTTTTCACTTGAAAAAGAAATGGATACTTAATTCCTTCAACGTTTTTGAAAACTACAGCCACAGCTTTTAGGGAGTGAAAGAAAAATCTAGCTGTTATTTCACCTTAACAACTCTTTTTTAACCACTTCTGGGGAGTGAGAAAGGCACATACCCAGGCACCAACACAGACTATCCTCTGCTCTAAAAACGCTCCATGGTTTGTAGGTTCACACTCCTGTAGGTAATGAGGGGACATGAAGCATACATAAAATGATGGGAAATCGTCATGTACAAGCCTTATAAATTTGAGGTGATAGTATTCATTTATAATAGCATCCAGGACAGGAATCCAGCATTTAGACGAAAACATCTCTCTTGCTGAAACTAAGGACTATGTCCCGTACTTGGGAGTCACTGCAGACTCATGGGACCCAAAGGTGATTCTCTTGAGGCCATGAATAGTGACTCACAGTAACAGACCTGGTGCCCCTCCTAAGATAGAAGACAGCCACCACAACACTGGCACAGCTGAGCAGATACTGAGGCAGGATATGTAATTTCCAGACAGTACCTGATGCATAGGAGTATCATTAAAAATCATTTTGACAGCAGTCTCACTAGTCTCACTAACGCTGAAGAAGCCAAGAATCAAACTCATGCTAGCTTTTCCACTAGGCAGGAGTCTTCATACCCTACGATCGCACGAAGACACAACCCTTCAAGAACATGACTGGCCTGAAGGTAAAGCCTTAGTATGCTCCTGAAGTCTTAGATATGTTGACTTTTCTTCCATTATAAGCAAGAGCAGTCACATGCTTTCCTGGGTGTGCCTGTGCAGCTCAGTGCTCCATGGTGTGGAAAACCTGTCCCAAAAAGAGCCTCAGAGCCGTAGGTGCTGGCTGGGGATATTTGCCCTTACCTGAACATCTGCAGGCATGGGTTTTTTTGACTCTTCAGCATTAAAGATTCACGATTCCAAGCAAATAAGAGCTATTTTTTTGTACTCAGCTATGCCCCCTCTACCTTTCCTCTCAAATATTTAATGTACTAGTAAAAATTATCTGGTCATTCAAATCAGCTACAGGAAGTGTAAGATGATAAATTATATACAACATCTCTAATTACTCTGTCATCTGTTTTCCCACAAGTACTGGGCAATTTCAGTGAAGCCTTAAGTAGGAAACTCAAGTCACACTTCCTTAGCACATGGGCAATGTAGTGTGTATGCCTCTCTGAAATATAAGAGCTGCCTTTTCTTCTGCAGGATCAACATTTCTTTTCACTGTATTCCTCTTCCTCCTTTTCTCTTCCTTACATCTTATACACTTGGCAAGTTTTCCCCTGACAAAATGTCCATCTGTAAGAAATAAACAAAACAATAACACCTCATAGACATGATGTAAGCGTTGGTTGGGTTTTATTTTTGTTAAGATATTTATATATTTAATTAAATACAGTCCTGGCAGCTTCATAATTGCTTAAGAGTATTCTAACAAAAGCCTAACTGCTGAAGTGGCAGAATGGCATGTTCCTTCATTTTTCTTGCTTTCCTTTAGTGTATTCTGTGTAGTGCAGCAATGACTGCATGATTTACCATTGCCCTGAAACAACCTCTGCAAAACCTGTTTGATTCCCCTCCCCACCTCCAAGTGCTCATATGCACAGATAAACATTTTGTACCTGGAGCAGTTCCTAGGGAACTTCATGGGTCAAATTCCTCCCTTCTATGTCCCTTGAGGTCACTGAAGTTTCGCCACTGCAGGTAAGTTTGGCCCCTTCAAGTAAAGCTTTGCAATCATTACAAGAGGTATACTGAAACAAACCCAAAAGGTATTCCTGCACACCAGATCAGACAGACAAATGGAGCAACAGACAGACAGGAAGATAGGATTTGCTCTGAGAAGAAATGATGAATACTTTCATTGCTTTGCTAGGAGCAATGCAATTCTGAAAAAAAAAAAGAAAATGGAAAGGAATTTCAGGGACTTGTAGACAAATTGCAATGAGTGAAATAGAAGTTACGAGCTGGAAGAAAGCGTGCTTACCTTGGTTTCTGTTCCTTAACCCCCTTGACATTACAGAGTTTGCCTGACCTATAGACAAAACCACTCAGTGACTCCTGAAGTTGCTGTAGTGCATCTCTATAAAACAACACAGCACAAAATAAAAACTTCCCAGAAGTTTACTTCTGAATAGCTTTGATTGTAGAAAATAAGTAACTCCTAGCCAGCAGCTAGTCAAACTCAGGAACTGCAAGGTAAAACTCATATTAAAGGTTTCACACATAGACTATTAACAAAGCTAGGTCCTTTGGTGTAAAGTCATTATGTAAGAGCAAGCCTCAGTGATGTCATCAATGTTACAGGTATTCCTCAAATTTTGTTTTATGAAGAAAGTACCTGCTCATGGGATCTGCCATGAAGCTAAAGAACGAACCCTGTCCTCAGGAAGAATTTGCCCTCTGCTCAAGGAGTTTTGATTCAGGCCCCAAACCTGCTGGTTTTGTCTTAGAAAAGCAAAGAATTGTGAAGTAGTATATAGTGACTCACTTTTTCCTAAAGAAAACCTAGGTCTTAGTAACAAAGCCATTTCCTACTAATTTTCTGGATGATGTAACACTTTATAACATTTTTAGGTGCACCTTTCCAACCTTTATGTCATTCATAGTTGTTTGCATAAAGATATAGCAGGATTGTTTGTTCTTTTTTTGTTGGATAATCAGAGATACCGAACAAATATTTGCAGGTTTTAGAGCTCAGTGGCACAGAATACCTCAGAGACAAATAATCTGAGATACTTTTAGATAAGATCTAGTGGCATTTTATGTTTTTAAAGAGTAAGAATCAAACCAACCTTTTTGTGTACATTAAGCAACAGTATTGATCTGCATACCTCTAGGGACATTTTGTAGGCAGAATAGGTCAGGAACAAATGTTCCAAGTTGCACAGCAGGGTGTTCAATAGGATAAACTACACAGGGACATTTGATAATTCTCCTTTCCTAGAAAACCTCACTGACCTCTCCAGCACTCCTTGCTGTAAAAATTTACATAGGGAATGAACCCAGAACAAAGCACCAGATTAAACTATTGAGCCAGACATAGCATGTGAGAGGACCTGCAGTACAGAGTAAATAACAGTTCTGAGTCCTATCTCTTCAAACTTGGACTGAAAGTCCAAAATCTGCAGTTAAGGTCCATTTTCAAATTTCCAGATATCCACTGAAAAATCATTCCAATAGACAGAAATTTCTCCGTAGTCACTTTTGGAAATCTATTGTCTTTCCTGGAAACTGGAAAAAGGAACAACTGCGATAGAGCTATCTTTTCCATATATCCTGCATCCGATCTTTTCCAGCCTTTCTCTCAAAAAATATAAAAATCATAAGAAGTCAAAATGTAACACAAGCATTTTTTGCTATGTGTGCAAGCGTTTGCATGCATGTAAGAGAGTAAGATGGGGAGAGGATTACTGCCCCAGAAGTGTGATTTAATCCAAAGAAGGTTGATAAAGGATCCACTGTAGTAGGATGTATTAAAAAAGAGAGTTATTGTATCTTCCAAACTGATCAAGGTGATAAAGTAACTGATCACACAGAAAAACTGCTGGAACTGCACCCAATTCTACTCTATGAGTAAACAGAGCCCTGTGGCTCATTCAAGAGGCTATAAATTTAAGCTTGGTATTTCAGGTCTATATCGAAAGAGTGACAGAACCTCATACCTCCCGATTCATCCAGAAAGAATGCATCATCTTTTCGTACCAATCTAATCAGGAACACTTTTGCCATGTCCATTTTTCTTTTTAAGTCAAAAAAGGCAGAGAAGAGATTTAGTCTTTCTTATTCTTTTTTTTTTCTCCTTTTTTTTTCTTCCCTCCTGGATATGGGGAAAATAAAACCAACCTCGACTTCACTAAGCCTCTGACACAGGTACCCTGATGATACGTCTCACAGCAGAGCAGTTCATTTCAATCCTGTGCTTTAAGTACCATCTAGTGGTTAGAAAGATATTTGCATTTCTGTTGTTTGAGGATCTTCAGAATTAGATTTCGCTCATCTTTAAGAGAAGAACTGGTCTCATCGTTTTCTAAAATGAAATAAAAAGAAAAAGAAACACACTTTCTTTCATTATTCTTCCCCCTTTTTAAAAGGAAAATAAAATTTTTATGTCTTTTTTTTCCTGCCTCGTCTCAGCTGCACTAGGAGTACTGCAATATTAGCAAATCCAGAGAAAAAGGGCTGAAGAAAAATTTAGCTCTGCCTTTTCTGCTTTTACAGATGAAAAATAAATGTCAATGCATGATTTTTCACTTTGTTATATTTAAAAATAAAAAAGATTTTTTTTATTAAGAGCTCAACCCATATGTCTCTGAATATGCATTTGAGAATTGGCCTTCAATTTGAACCATTTATTACTTCTGAAAGTATTGCTCCATCTATCTGTCTGTCTTAAATTAATATCTCTCTTTGTGTCTTCCCCCTTCCATATTGTCTGCCATCTTTTATATGATCACTGAGAGATAATGTCTGGTTTGTTTGTTTGATCAGTTATCTTGCTTTCTGTTTCAGTGGACACTGGTCAAATGTACACACGGTCTTGCTCTCCTGATATCAGCAAAATTACACCATAAACAGGTAGAGGTGACCTCCTCCTTTCCACTAAATCTGTGTGATTCTTTTCTAGCATAAGGCTATAGATGTTGGTTACATAAGACATAGACAGTCACTTTTAAATAATCATTTGCAAGAATCTGGATTTTGTATCTTCCTACAATAGACATTTACAATAGATTAAGTGAAAATGCTCCTCAAGGCACCTGTCTTCTTCCCTGGTTACAGAGGGAGTTCATTGATGCAGGACAGATGAGACCCCTGGACCATGATTCAGTTCCTCGCCATCAACCTCCAGCACGGGTTAAGTTCCCCCAGGCAGGAAGGAGCCTTCAGGAGACCTGCCTTCTCCCTGACCAGCAGCCCAGGGTCAGAGGGTAATAACAGCAGCACAAAAGGTTCGAGTCCCTGAATGCAACGCCCCTTCTTGTATGCAGGGGAGACCGCTCAGTACAGCTCACAGTGCCAGGGGACAATGCTGCTCACCAAGAAAGGGCAGGTACCAGGACAGTTCCAATAGCTCCCTAGAAACCACCAGCAGAGCTGATCAGCTTCCTACCACCTACAAAGAAGAACTCTTTAAACACTGGCCTGGGAATAAACATCCTTAGGTGTCTAAATTCAAGTGTTTTACTTATGCACACTATCCCACTCAATGCTTCAGTCAGATAAAATTTGGCAAGACAAATTGCACCACAGAAGGTTACTAATTTCACCTTGTAAGTCTAACTGGCAAGTGATGTGAGAAAAATAAAGACAATAAAACATTTATCATCTCATACTGCCTCAGCATGGGTTATTACCTTCTCAGAGCTTGTCCCCACAAACATTCAATTTGGTATTTGTCACAAGTGATGGAACAGGATCCCATAAAGAAGGTCCTGCTGCTGCTGGAAAATGTTTCTGTCCCTTGTCCCAGCTCCTTATTCCACCTCCTGCACACCGGAGACTTCCACCCAGGTCTGCATACAGCCACAGTCTAACTCTGGAGATATCAAAAGTGTGTGCACAAGAGGAATTCTCACATGACAGTTTAAAAAAGTCAATTAATTTCTTACCTGTAAAAAGCAAGAATCATTTAACTATCTCTCATTTGACAAAATTTAGAGATTATCCCTTTTCCTGTTAGAGTACCGCTCATGCTGCTTGTATCATATATCATAAATCGCTACCTAATGTTGAGCTGTGCAGTTTCATCACAGTAATTCTGCTGAAGACATTTTGACATAAGCACAAGATTTATTGCTGGGCAGCTAGTGGATCTGATGTCTGAGATATTCTTTTTTTCAACTGAGCATAATGACACCAAAAAGAATAGGATGAACCTTAACGTCTCAGAAGTCTTTTTTATGAGAGTTGCAGATGTACCCACATGCAGATTTTCGAGGAATCACCATCAGCAGAAGCAGCAGCATCACACAGGGTTACCAAGCAAGAAAATGTCCATGCTTGTTTTAACAGGCAAATGCATTTTTACCACAGGGATTGGAGGTCCCAACCCCTGCAGGAAAAATACATTCGTGAGTGTGATGGAGTCCTGGACTCAAGCTAAGCTAGTGGGGAGATGCCACTTTTACAGTGGAAGACAGGGCACATCTGCGCACTAAAGCACATTTCTGTTACGTTACCCAGAGCAAATAGTTTATTACGTATCATTACCTCCAAACAACAGATAATCAATTTGGATGTGTCCTTATTTACCTGGACAAACACTGGAAAGCTTTGCGATTTAATGGCCTAACTGTTTGTTGGAGCAAATAGACCTATTCAATTCTGAGATCACAGTCAATCCGACAGTTTATAGCTGGTTGGTTTCTGCTTTCTAACTGTGAAACTCTGATTTATTTTCAAGATGTAAAATTAGCAGTAACATTTTCACATGTTAACGGATAAGTTCCTTATTGAAACATATGACTGCACTTACTCATTGCAGAGTGAAAATAGCCTCGCTTAAAACCCCAGTACAAAGCCTATGGCCCGCCTGAATTTCACATAAGCCCTTATGTGATGCCAGGTGTGAACTGGCCATTCACCATTGTGAAGGATGCCTTCAGAGGAGTAAATTCCACCTATTAATTTATAGGTTGAAGCAGGAGGTTTTCCACTCATTATTAAATTATACTGTTTGTATATAGCTCTGTGAAGCAGCAATGGGGTGCCTGAACTGAACATGGTCATTTAAAACAGTAATTCTTCATTTCATCTCTGAAATAATTAGCCTTGGTAAATCACTCTGAACATCGAAAAGGGTGTTAAATCATGTCCCCTTGGCTTAGCAATATATTCCACCTTGTAATCAAGCCAGTGTAAATAAGCACAAGGTTTAAAAATGAAGGAATATTTGTACATAAACCTCTGCCTTCAGCTCTTAGAAGGAAAGGAGTCAGAACATGAAAGGAAAGGAGAAGCACTAAGGGAAGAAAATGTGTTTTACTATAACAATATGCTGGTTATTTCTTTTCTGTTTAGATGAGTAAGCCAAATTGAACCGTCAGAATCAGACAAAGTAAATTATTGAGAAAATATCAAAGTGGACTTAAGTGAGAGATTAGAAGCTGGAGAAGGGAAAAGGCTGGTAAATGAAACAGGCTCAAGAAGCAGTTCCAGTGAAAAGCATCAGGGCTCAAGATCTGCTTTTTTTTTTACCAGTGTGGAATGAGTTGCTGTTTCCAGTACAAGCATCACCTTATCCAGCATCATGGTGCAATGGACTTGGCTGACTTGGCAAAACTGATCTTGCAAGAGAGGGTAAACACTGAAGTCAGTGTGTCTGCAAAAGGGAGCAGTTAGACTCAAACAACTTTATCTGGTGAGACAGATGGATGGGGTGGTGGTCTTTTAAATCAGCTGAATGATACCTGGGGTGAGGCAGAGACCTCACAGCCTGATGTTGCTTTAGTTAAGAACAGAAACACCTTGTAAAGCATGGACTGATCTCTCTACCCCAGCTGCAGACTCCCTGCTTCTGACAAGACAACTGGGCTTGCCATGAGGCAATAAACACCTAATAATTGATCTAGTCCCACCTCACCAAGAAGAAAGAAAGAGTTTTCAAAACTATAAAATTCACACTTGAAAGCCTTTCCTTTGGGGGAACGAATACCTTATCTGATGGACAAGCTTGCACTTCTCTTTACCTCCAAGGAGTGATCCTGTTTGGTAAGAGTTGTGCCTCTGGTTTGTTGTAAGTTATCTGAGAAAGTACCTACTAAATATATACACATACATATAAAACAATTCTTAACCAGTTGTAATCATCGAGTGCTCACACAGCAAGTGAATTCATCAACTGCAATCCTGAACATGTTTTATCTGTCGCTTTAAATAAAACACCTACTGTTTCAGCTTTTCTAAATTGTCTCTCTGACAGGCATTGTGAAACTACTTGACTGCTCCAGTGACAGCCCATTTGGCTCTGGCAGCAAGTGGGTGACAGTCCTTGACGGGACTCTCACAGGTAACACTAATTCTGACTGGTGGCTGACTCATTGACACAATCCATTCGACACACTGAAGTACATGCGTAGTGTGTGTGATAAAAAGATACTCCAGTATACATAGTGATGTCCAAAGAGGATGCTTCAAAGTGGCATGTAAATACTTCCACTACTCCCTGTCAGCAGGACATCTTTACCCAGCTATGCAATTTTTCTGTACCTATATACATTTTTCATTGTTTTTCTTTAAATTGGGTATCTTTTCCTCCTTCCAGAGATTTTCCTCATGAGTAAAGATAATTAAACAATAACAACCCATAACAACTCCTATCCTTTGGTTTAAAAGCCCAGACTCTTTTAATCTCACCATCTAAATTAGGTTCTCTATTCTCCTGTTCATTTTAATAGCCCTTCTCTGTAACCACTCTATTTTGGATTTGTCTTTTTGCAGCCATTACTACCTGCAAGTTACTCTTAGAAACGTTTTGCATTCACTTTTCTTTTAGTTGCATCACTTTAACCAAAAGACAACAGACAACTGCTAGGAAGCCCTCATCTTTCCATTTTCTCAGTAATAACTGATCTTTCCATTCAAATCAGAAATGCTTAGTTTAAACTTTCTCCAAAGCTTACGAATGATACTAAAGTATGGATTCAAAATGGATCCTATAAGCAACCTGAAGGAAAGATTCATATTGAACACAATGTTTTGATAAAGTCCATTTAAATTTTGGTTATCTTACCCTTGCCCATGCCAAGACAGATTATTTTTTACTTAACAAATATTTCCACTTAATTGTGTGTTGCTTAATCACCAACCAACACAGAGAAGATGCTTTATGGGATACATTGCAAGCACATCAAGGAGGTTGTATGAGAAGTAAAACTGCACAGGACTCAGAAAACACAACAGCCCCTGTAGCTCCCATACAGACAGGGGCACCCATGAACTTAGGATGCTTTATTACCTTATTCATTTCCCAGTGACACCATTACTAACTCTATTTAAAAGCATCATCACCTAATAATAAAACTAGTATTCACTGCCACTTTGATTCCCCCATTCAAAGCACTCTGAAACAGTGGTATTTTGCTCACTCTTTTATAGTCCTAGATTTGTTTCCAGTTCTTGACACTAGTGATTGTATTTATCAATCTTTTACTACATTTTCTATTGAAGATTTTTATACAATGGAAGAAAAAAAAATTCTACAGCAAATACTTCTTCCTTTTAACACCATTATCACTAAAATTATCACTGTTGTTACCCAACAGAGATGTAAGTACTTTAGCTCTTTTTACTAACGCTTCTTGCCTCAGAATAAGAGTGCCATAGGAAAGGCACTTATTGGAGGTCCTGAATAAACTTCCAGAAACAGTTTTGGACCAGGGCACTCTGAAGATTTATTTCATTATTGCTAGGGATTCATCTTTAAATTAACTGTGCCTTTATGGTACTAAAATCCTGCTTTTTCATTAGTGACATAGCTTAATTGCTTCACAATCAGCGGAAAAAAAATTAGAAATAAGAAGAAGAAAGAAAAAAGAAGAGTAGCAAATACCTGCCTGACTTAAACACATTAAGCAGCATGGTGCAGAATATAACTTAACAGTCCAGTGAACTGTCAGTGGCAGAAGTAATTGGAAATTGGTGGGATAGTTCTTCATGTGATGGGGAGAGGAGTTTTTCATGCCTATTTTTAATGGGCAAATAGCTCTCAGGGAAGCTTCGTATTCTGTCATTAATTTGTAAAGATCCTTTATAATGTAGAAAAGTTAAGATAGCAAAAAAAAAAAAAATTCCAATTACATGTTTAATGACTTGGCATTTGTGGTAATGCTATCTAGCACTAATTCACCTGTTAGAAAACAGTCTATCTTTTAGCCCCTGGGGTTAATAGAGTGCAAAAGCCTAGTCTTATCAGAGGGTGGGAGAAAAGTGATTAATTTTTTCTACAAATAAGAAAGAAAAGCAAGAATGACAAAGTTGATTACGAGTTTTCAACTTGCTTTTTGAACTTAGGCTATTTATTAGATAGCTTTAAAAAAAAAAAAAAATCTAATTGCTGGTGTCTATCTGCCTGTCAATATTCTACAGGGAGACATGGGGGATCTCAGCTCCTCTATACCCAGCATGAGTACCCAGTGGAATGTGGCGTATACCCATATCATGACATTGGGCTACAGCAATGTTGTTGTATAGCTTGCCCTTGAGATCAAGGCCTGCTTCACGTCTACATGGAAATGGGATCCATAATAAAAAACATGGTTTCATCAGTCAATAGGAGGATGGATTTATCCTGTCCTCAGCAGCATACTCATAAACACACTGAAATCGATAGCAGATGCTTAAATGTAACTAAAGGCAGAATTTATTCCACAACAGCAAAGTAATACAGCTTATGCAAACATCCATATTCATTTACACAACTGTCTTTATCAGTCAGTGCTGTATTTGCATCTCATCCCAGACAAAAGGCCAGTGAAGACACTTGTAATGAAACTGTCTATTTTAAAACACTTAAATAGTCTCTACTGTAAGTTGCATTTTCTAACTGCAGGCCCGGAGTGAATTTCTGAGTCCATTGAAAGGAAGAGATGCAGCTTTTGCTGTGCTTTCCTGTGTTGCAACATCTTCCTTCGCTTAATACCAGATTTGTCCATGTCAAGGCTAAACTAGGATTAGCAGCAGAAATATTAAATTATGCAGCCTGTCTAGTCCATCTAGAACACTGAGATACTGGTAATATAAAAAAAAAAAAAAACACACACAAAAAATGAATCAAAAAAAAAGAAAACANAATGAATCAGACCAAAAGCAAACACTTGTCATCAGTCCAATCTCTAAAACTAGGAGTTTCACATTAAAGATAAGTGTTGTCTAATGGCTGGAAAGCAGGCCCAAAATCAGGTTTTTCTCCCCTGGTCATAACTCAGCTCATGGTTCATCTGTTGGGAGCTAATGAAGGCTGAATACTGAAATTCAGAGATTTCATCTGGAATTCCATAACCTTGGCTTTTCTGAGCAGTCAGCCCATACAATTTGCTTCTGAGCCATTTGAGGCCAGTTATTGTTTTGTCATTAACTTCAATTGGATGAGAAAAAAATCAAACTTTATATTTCCTGTGCCTCAGCACCTCCCATCTGTGGAATTGAAGCAACAAAACCCACTGCAGGATGGACAATTTGGACAAATCCGTGCTTAGAGAACTCACCCTTGCAATGTGTCCTTTGTGATCTAGTTGTTACAGAGAAAATGTAAAAAACTCATCTTAAGAGCAGGATTCACCTGATTTAATATTAGCTTATAAAAATGGTGTTTAATACAAGTAGGTTATCAAAGTTCATTTTACAATTCTTGGTGAAAAATGAGTTTGTAAACACTGATGATGTCTCCTTCACTTGACTCTAAATCAAGGTGAGGCTATCATGGGCAAGATAAAATTATGTAAATACGTGTACTGCTACAATAAACTATTTTTAAAGAAATTAACAACCTTTTTCTTATGGCGTGATGCCTTATTTGTAATTGGGTATTCTGAAAATGGACTCTCCTGTACATGGATCCATGGATGGATGGGCTACATTTTGTCTTTAGATGCACGGTCAAAACTCATGGGTTTTTAAGGTAATTTTAATTTTTTTTTTAAGTTGCTGTTGTTGTTGCTTCTCATTTGAAACAGTGTAAAAGAAATGTTCAGATACCTTGGGGAAGTATGGGGTACAGCTGAAAAATACGACCTGCATTTATAAAATAGTTAAACTTGTTTTCTCTAAGTTAGTTGAAAGTGATGTGCCCTCATTCACATGGCAATTCCTTTAGTGCAGCTGACAAATTTTTCAAAGTGTTTCTGCACATCCTGTAGGGAAAATGCTTGTTTAGCGTTTGATAGGAATGGTTGGACTCGATGATCCTGTGGGTCTTCCTACCTGGTGATTCTATGATTCTATGAAAGCAAATTGTCATCAAAATTGAAAATTCAGAATATTGGGGGTTTTTCCCCTGAAGATCCTTAGGGATCTTGAAATGCTAAGTAGAAAACTGAGCTCAATGCATATGGAGGAGATTTTCATATTTTAAAAGACAGAGTGTCAGCTGGCAGACACAGCAACTCCAAGGATCTTCAAAAAAGCAGAAGCAGAGAAGTTTACTGCTTGTACAGCTGACACATTATTTTAGCCTGTGTTCTGCAGAATGAGAGGTAGATTGCCTAGGGTCAGAGGGTGACCCTGCCCTGTAGCATGAGTATTATTCCTTTTTTTTTTTTTTTTTAAAGTGCAAATTTACATTTGGCTGCAACCTGCAACCTTCTTAATGATGGATCAGCCTTTTGTGCAGGTATAAGCTCTGATTGATGGGGCACAGGGATAGGAGAAGAGAATGGAGGAAACAAGTTTATAAATTTAACATAAGATTTGAATTGCAGCAGGAACTCTGCCAGTCTCCTTAGGCATAAAATTGGACTGGCTGGAGATATGCACTGTATGTGTGATGTTTCAGCACTTATTGCTTTCATTATATCTTTACTTACTCAGTTAACAGACTACTGAACTTGCAAAATCTGGTAGACTGGTTTTTTTTTAAAAGCAAATTTTATGAGGAAGGGAGGGGTAGGAGGAACTGGAGAAACCTGAAAATTATATATCAGATTTTCATATAATGTAATCCAATATCATTTAATTGATTTCACTGGAGTTACATTGATTTTCTCTAGTTGATGACCTGACTTGGTTTTTTTTGGTTTGCTTTAGCTTTTTTCTTTTTTTTTTTCCTTCTGAACAGGCTGCATTGACATTTTGTGCTTCCTATTATTATTCTTCCCTTTCTTTCTTTTGGGAATTATATGACTTATTGACTAAACAGCATTAGAAAACTAAAGTTAAGGGCCAAACTCTTCCTTAGTGCAACTTTACTGTGTCCAAGTTATATAAGGATGAATGAGTTCAGAGATTACTCCACAGACAGTTGTTCCAGTATAAGGAAAGTGCACAGAGATAGAAAGTGAATATTGGAAGAAGCCCAGTGCTTTCATCTTTAACTGATGTGATGAAGCCTGAGAGTACTGGGCATGAACAATTGTAAACTTGTTACTAGTTAAAATGTGTTAGAACAAATCCTTTAATATTATCAAGAATAACTTTAATAATACTGTTCACATCCACCTATTCCCTGAAGCACTCTGAGTTGTATGGCCAACCTGAATTACCATCTTGTCCGTCGTATATCTAACAGTGGCAACTGAAGAAGGGGCCTAATGGCTAGTATGACATATGTCTTGGGAGTAAAGTGAGACTGTAAGGATTTAGGTCCTTAAAATAGTAGAAATGTAGACACCAGACTGAATCAGGCTCAGAGAAAAGAGACTCTTATGGGTGGGATGAAAAAGAAAAAGGTGTTTTAGGACAATCTTCTCATGGTCTTAGTGTAGCCAAAACTTTTTTTGCTTGTAAAGTGGAACTTGCCGATATACAACATAAACAGTTGGTTTTGGTAGTAGTAAAAGACAGGACTGAATGTGGGAAAACATGTCTTCAAGTCTTGAGTTTATTTGAGCACACAGAATGATGCTGTTGTTCCTGGACACAAGGCTAGGGAAAAAAGAATTTGGAAAGTTTGTTCAGCAGTAGTGTCATTTAATGCAAAAAAGCCTGGCACACCCTAGACAGAAAATACTGTACTTCCTACTGCAGCACTAGGGAGTTAAGTCCTGCAAGAGCTAAGCACAGTAGAAACGCAGAAGGGTAAATGACTTCTTCCTCAAAGTACTCAAATTTAAATCTAACAATCATTAGGTATGACAAAATATAAAATCAGCTGGAAAGTGAACCTTGTTAGGAAAAAACATCATTCCATAAACCTAGGTTATTGGTGCTCTGAGTTTTCAAAGAGAACTTTACATGCTGCTAGCTGAACATTCTGTTAGGCTTCGGACATTTGCTGCCTGCTCCGTGTGGTCTCAATCTGAATGTTTTCTGAGCACATGATAGGGACAGCTTTGTTCCAAGGCCAAAATTATGAGAAGGTCCAGGTTTGGGACCCAAATGATATTTCTAGGTTTTAATTGAGCTACAAATTAATAGTGGGTTTTGATTTTTTTCTGGCTTTTTACAGCTAACTATTGTTCTGCATGGATAATTGAAATTATTCAGTATCTACAGTATTTGAATCAATGACCTCTTAATGCGCCTATAAAAATGAGCAAAACTTTTATTTGACTAAAGGAAAAGTCTGTTCTTTTATTAAACTCCATTTGTAGTAATTTTAAAAGGAAACATAATAAACTCTGTGTCAACCATCTTGCCTTCATGGTTCTGAAAATCTGCTGCCACTGTGGTATCCAAACAGCAGAAACTCTCTTGTACATCCAGCATGTCTTAGACATGTCTTAGACAGAAAAAAAACCCAAACCCAGTTACCAATTAAGATTTGTTTCAGTTCATTAGTGAACAGAAGTCATTACCATTGACAGACTAAGGGTTATGTATAGTTTTCATTCATCTCAGTTGAGTTTCTAGTGGACAGAGGTCCATATGTAAAAAAGATTAAACAAAGCAAGTGTGACAAAACAGCTACTTTCAGCTACCGTGCTGAAAGTGTTTACCAAGAATGTGAGGCTGTGCTGAACATTTGAACTGATCTGTCCTCTTGCTTATCATGGTAGTCTCACTAGCAGAAAATAGATGGCATATGAAGAAGAAATGCCATCCTCCAGAATATGGTACATACTTCTTAGGAGGATTGAGAGGTCACTTATTTCTTTGTGACTACCAGGTGAATATGAACTGCGAGTGATACTTCTGCTTCAAGACAAGAAAAATAGCTCCATTCCCTCCAAAGAGAATCATGTCAGCAACACAGCTCTCTACTGTTCCCTCTGTTTCTTGATGCTGCACCACATCAGGCTTCTGGGACCTGACATGGGGGAGATTTTAACACATGAGCTAAGCTATGAAATGTCAATGCCATGCTTGCTATAGGTGTTCCGTTGACAAGACTGGTATAATATCGCTAAGTAAGTAAATCTAGGTGTAGCTAGACAGTTACTTACAGTCTTCATGTGAAAAAAATAGATCTCTCTCTGTGTACCCTTCTTCAAAAAAATTGTAAACGCTTCTAAGGTGTTGAGTTAAATTGGTATTTCAAGATTAAATACTCTGATAAATAATAGAGCATTACAGGAATGTGTGATCAGGCTGTGCTGGGCACAAAGCCAGGGCTTGTCCCACTGCTCCAGACAGAAGGCAGGGCAGGCTGAAGGGTGGCCAGGGGCCATCAGACACCTCCATAGGGATAGGACATCAGCCCAAGTATGGGAGCTGGCTCAGTGGAGCCCATGGCTGAGCCAGGCAGGGCTGTGGTGGAGTAGAAGATTGACACCTGTGGTACTGCTGGGGCATGGATCCCCCCTAAATGGACTATAAGCAGGGGAAATTGGTGACCATCAGTCCCTCAGGTTTCTCAAGAGAAGGGACAGATGCTGTTTTTCTCTTGGTACAATAAAGGTCAGAGTTTACTTCACAATGTACTTAGAGCATCAGCAATCCTGATATTCTGGATCACTCTCAGAACTACTTCTTGCTATCACATATATGCAGTTGCCTGTACGGTGCGTGCACTAGTTCACTCCTAGCCCTGCTTCCAGAACATATTTACCAGTCCCCTTAAAGAACAAAGCCAAGTAAAGTTGCCAGAGTAATTTACTTATAAGAGTGCTGCAGATCAACAATATGTTGTAGAATAGACTTCTCTTGTTTGAAGCAGGTGCTTGGAATAATCCTGCCCTACTTCTGTAAGCTACAAACACTCAACCACCACAATGTGCCTTCATGTTCTGCTCTAGCTATTATAAAAACAACCTTCCTGCAGGTTGCAAAACAACCTTTACATTATATCAGGAACTTTAGAGCTGGAAAACACACACGCACCAATAATCATCTTTTGGCCATGAGAGTGGTCACTGAAGCTTAGAGAAGAGTCAGATCAAATATTATTGTAGTTCAGATACAGATGGACCAGTCTGCAGGGGCCAAGTCAAGGTAGGCTAGTTGTGAGCCACAAATACTATTTGATTCAGGGGTGACAGCCCACAGTTGATGGTTTTAGTCATGAATGCCACATGCCCTAAAGGACCCACGGAAGGGGCAACAGAGAGTAAATGGGTAGTGCCCTATCTGGTTCTGCATCTGCTCTGTACCAAATGGCTCTGTTCAGTTTTAGTGTGCTACCTCAACTGTAGCAGTGTGGTACGTCGCACAGACACTGCACCCGCTGAGACATCTGTCTCTTCCATCAAGATCTGTGTCAGTAGTGCAGGCAGTGATTCCCAGACATGTCGTGTGTGGTCATTGCTGCACTTTCAAAGTACTTTCAGATCCTACAAGGTAAAAAATGCTCTCTATCTGCCTCTAGGGCTGTATTTGAGAAATTATAAATATGATGTTATTAATATGAAGATAGTATAAAGTACAAATTTTATTGTTAAAAATATCTTTCCTAAATGTTTTTCTCATCTTTTGCCTCGCACAGGCCAATTTACTTATTTAGTTATGTATGCTGGAATCTGAAAAACCTAGAAAATATACATCTTCAAAAAAAATTTTTTTCAAAGACAACTTCACATGCTTTCTATGGTATTTTGCCTTAGATTTTTCTCCTCATAAATAAAGGAAACTTGACCAATGCCTTAAAAATTCCTCTGTGATGGGGAACTGATAGGAATGAGCGGAGGTAAGATTGGTAAGATTGCTTAACTGATACTACTAATTCCATTAACTGAAAAAGGATCCAGTTTTTCATAAGACAAAATAAAGCCCGATCAGGTACACAAATAAATGTACTTGTCTTTTGTGTACACAGAGATAGGTCTACACTGCTTCGCTTTCAAATTGTGAGATCTATTTCTCCTTTAAATTTTCAGTTTTATGTTTAACTTTACCTCCACATCCAAGAGCAATATGTTTGTTTATTGCTGTTATGGAAAGCAGATATTTTACGTAAAAAAATGTGCTGGAACCAAACTAATAAGCAAACAGAAGCCATCAAAAATTATGAGGCAGACAATAAATCAACAGCAGCTCTCAGAGCCACAGAAACTGTAAATGTGATCAGAAAGTGACGTATTAAGAAAGTGAAAGCTAGATAAAAGATCAATTGTTTAAGTTATATTAACATTACCTGTACAAAACAGTGTTAGAGTAACTAAGTTTAAATTAAACTTTCCGCTCATGTCATACACCAGCTTAGCAGTGCAGGAAAGCAATGTCTTCATTTAAATGATACATGGTTTTGGGGTTGTGACTTTCTCTAATTTGCCAGTTGTTTTGACGCAAAAGGCAAAAAAATACCTCTTGCTCATAGCCCCTGAGGGGTAAAAAGTAACTTGGAGGTGAAATAGCTCCTCCTTCCATAAATAAGGGTTCCAGCCCTGCTTACTTCTCTTCCTCCACTGTTGCTGACTTGCAAGAAGAAAGGACTTGCTTGGCAGGTGTTCTGCACCCTCCTGTTAATGATTTTTCTTGTGAAAATGGAGGAGAATGTGCTGGTTCCAAATAGCAGTTGGGCAGGGCAACTCTGTCTTGGTGCTTCCTCAGTATTCCTGTGCTGTACTTCCATTTGCCTTCCCACCCCAGTGCCTAGCAACTGGATTTAGTGGAAGGCAGCCCTGTCCATGGAAGGGGTGTTGGAACAAGATGATCTTTAATGTCCCTTCTAACTCAAACCATCCTATGATTCTATGATCTATAATATGACTAGTGCTGCCTATCCTAAGTACAGCAAGAAAAGCAGTGCTTTTTATACTTCTCAGTAGCGCTGAGAAGTCCAGTGGCTGTGATGGATCATAAACCATGAACCTCCTCTGTGGTCATACAGGGTTGCCTTGTCTATACAGAAAGAATAAGTATAAAATGTATTATTATTACTATTTTTTAGTAACGTTGGTATGTAATTGTGTTACTTGAAGGTGCCTGCGATCCTTATTAAGTCTCCAAACACTAAGAATTATTTAAAATCTTATGGTTATTTACAATATGCAAGCTGTGAGTGATATTTTTATTGCCTGTGTCAGATACCGTCATTCTGCACGCATATTTTAGGATTTTGTTTTCAGTTAGGTGATGGTAGCTGAGCACCTACTGCTGCTAACAGTTGAGGCTTCAGTAAAAACATAACAAACTGTCAAAAAATACCCCCAAATTAAGTGTGGCAAGAGTCATGGTAAAATTAGTGCAATGGATGCAGTGATCAATCTGTAATGTCTGTGACTTGTGCAGCATTTGCAGCACAGTGGCAGAGGCCAACTGCTATTTCTGCTCGGTCTTCTTCAGAGGCATTAGTGACATAACAGGAGTAGGGAAGTGATTTTCCCCTGTACTTGACACTGGTGAGGATGCACCTTGAATCCTGTGTTCAGTTTTGGGCCCATCATACATAAAGGAACAAGGACAAGAAGGAGAAAAAGGACACTGAGGGGCTGGAGTGTTTCCAGAGAAGGACTGGTGAAGGTTCTGGAGAACAAGTCTTCTGAGGAGCAGCTGAGGAAACTGGGTTTTTTCAGTCTGGAGAAAAGGAGGCTGACAGATCGCATCACTCTCTATAACCACCTGAAAGGAGGCTCTAGCGAGGTAGATGCTGCTCTTCTACATTGGATATTAGAAAAATTTCTCTACTGAATAAAGAACAGTGAAGTACTGTAAAAGGTTGCCTAAAGGAGAGGTGGAGTCACTGTGCCTGGAGATATGAGAAAGATGTGCAGATGTGGCACTTCACAACATGGTTTAGTAGGCATGGTGGCATTGGGCTGATGGTTGGACTTGATGGTCTTAAGAGATCTTTTCCAATGATATGATTCTATAGGTCAAGAATTGCTGACTCCAACGTTACCTGATGTTTGACTATCCCTGGAAAATATTCAGGCATACAGTCCACCACACTCACAGAAGCTGCATCTGCATTCCAGGGCGCCAGATAGTTTCAAAGGTAAAGAATCTAGCTGCAGAGTGGAGGCCCAGACTGAGTCACAGGTGCTGCTGGGACTCCTGCCAGAAAACAATGCAGGAGTCACAGAACCATGGAACGGTTTTGGTTGTAATGGACCTCAAAGTTCATTCAGTTCCATGACCCTGCCATGGGCAGTGATACCTCCCATTGGATCGGGCTGCTCAGAGCCCCATCCAACCAGCCTTTAACATCTTTAGGGATGGAGGGATCTGAACAGACTGGATCACTGGGCCGAGATCAATGGAATGAGGTTTAACAAGGCTAAATGCCGGGTCCTGCACTTGGGGCACAACAACCCTGTGTAGCTACAGACGAGGAGAAGTCTGCCTAGAAAGCTGCCTGGAGGAGAAGGACCCAGGGGTGTTGGTTGACAGGGACTGAACATGAGCCAGCAGTGTGCCCAGGTAGCCAAGAAGGCCAGTGGCGTCCTGGCTTGGATCAGAAATGCTGTGACCAGCAGGGCCAGGAAGGTTATTCTCCCCCTGTACTTGGCACTGGTGAGACCACTCCTTGAATCCTGTGTTCAGTTCCGGGCCCCTCAGCACAAGAAGGATGTTGAGGCTCTGGAGCAATGAAGCTGGTGAGGGGGCTGGAGAAGTCGTCTTACAAGGAGTCACTGAGGGAGCTGGGGTTGTTTAGCTTGGAGAAGAGGAGGCTGAGGGGAGACCTTATTGCTCTCTACACCTACCTGAAAGGAGCTTATAGAAAGGAGGGAGCTGGGCTCTTCTCCCAAGTGACAGGGGACAGGACAAGGGGCAATGGCCTCAAACTCTGCCAGGGAAGGATCAGGCTGGACATCAGAAAAAATCTTTTCACAGAAAGGGTCACTGGACACTGGCAGAGCCTGCCCAGGGAGGTGGTTGAGTCACCGTCCCTGGAGGTATTTAAAGATGGTAGATGATGTGCTGAGGGGCATGGTTTAGTGGCATACAGGAATGGTTTGACTCAATGATCCAAGAGGTCTTTAACAACCTGGTGATTCTATGATTCAGTGAGGCAGCCACCACTGCCCAGTGCAACCTGTGCCAGGGCCTCACCACCGTCATCATGAAGAATTTCTTCCTAAGGCGTAATTTAAATCTCCCCCCTTCCAATTTAAAGCCATTCTCCTCATCCTTTTACTCCATGCCTCTGTGAACAGTACCTCCCCAGTTTTCCTGTAGTCCCTTCAGGTGCTGGAAACTGATTTAAGGTCTCTCCAGAGCCTTGTTTTCTCCAAGTTGAACAACCCCAGCTGTCTCAGTATGTCAGAATCTTCACATACATCACTCCGATGGCAGCTGCCACGTGACACAGCCTCCCCCGCTCCCAGGAGGGACGGACAGCCATCTCACGCCTAGCAGCCATCTCGCCATAGCCCTCATGGAGGCAGCCATCTTTCGTGCTGTACATCGGCGGCGGACATGTTGGTAAAACGGGCGCGGCCATCTTGAGACCGCCCACTCCGCTGCTTCCGGCTGGCGGCCATCTTAGTAAAGGGCCCTTAGCAGGGTGAGGCAGCGGCGTCCCCGCTCCTTCCTTCCTTAACTAAGATGGCGGCGGCCGCGCATGCGCAGAGCGCGGCGGTGCGGCTGTGGTCCCCGCGGGGTGTTGTGGTGGAGGGTTCGGGCACCGGCAGCTCCTGAAGTCGTAGCTATGGGCGAGGCTGAGAAGCTTTATTATGTTTACAGCTGCGATTTGGACATCAACGTGCAGCTGAAGATGTAAGTGGGGGGGGGAGGGGCGGACCGCGCTCCGCTGTGAGGGAGAATGCGGGCAGGGATGTGCCTGTTCCCTTCGGGGTCGTGGGGAGGAGGCTGCTCAGCAGTGAGGACAGGCTTGAGAGAGCTGGGGCTGTCAGCCCAGAGAAGAAAAGGTCCAGGGACACCTTCCACTACGTGAAAGGGGCTGCAGGAAAGCTGGGGAGAAACTGTTCCGAAAGACTTATAGTGACAGGACGACGGAGAACGAGTGTGAACTGGAGAGGGGCAGACTTAGATTAGGCGTAAGTAAGAATTTCTTCACGGTGAGAGTGGTGAGGTCCTGGGCACAGGTTGCCCTGGGAAGTTGTGGCTACCCCATCCCTGGAGGTGTTCAAGGCCAGCTTGAGTGGGGCCTGGGACAGCCTGGTCCAGTGGGAGGTGTCTCTGCCCATGGCAGGTGAGTGGAGATATTCTGTGTGCATCAAGACCGGTTACAGAGTATATTTCCCACTTGCATGCCTAGGTATAAATCTTCTCAGAGATCTTACACATATTCTGTTAACTTCCCAAAGTCTAATTTTTAATGTTATGGAACTTTGCAGCAGTCAGAACTCTTGCTGATTTGGAGCTGGCTCCAACTTTCTACTTAAGTTTGCCTTTTAGTTTAGTGAGGATTCTAGACAAGTGATTAAAGAAGAGACATCTGTTTAGCACAAATTGTTCTTCACACAATAGGTTATCATTTTCAAATAAAAGACACTGTCTGAAAAACACCATTTTAAGGAAAACATGTCATCAGAGAAATAAAACATGCTGTCAGAGGGACATTCTGTCTAACTTCCAAAACCCACAACTGCTAAGACAAAACTTAATAGTATTTTAGCTTAAATCATAATATTCCACTTTGAATTATTCCGCTTTGAAATATTTCATATGTTATATCAAACTTCTCGTAAGACTCCTTTAGGAGTTATAGAAAGTGAGTGTCCTTCATCAGGCCTGATCAGCTTGAAAGAGCAATTTCTGTCAATCATGTGCAGTGAGACAAGAGCTGGTTACAGAATATATTTCCCACTCACTTGAATGTATATAAATTTTCCCAGAAATCTTAACTGTATGCTGTTGCTTTCCAAGGACTAATTTAATGTTATTATGAACTTCACAACAGCCAGATCTCTTGCTAATTTGGAGCTTTGGAACCAACTCTGCCTCACCTTGCATTTGAGATGGAGAAACACTGCAAGCAGAGGTGATTATAGAAGGGGCATCTGTTTAGGACAGACCATACTGAACACAAGATGTTATCTTCTCTAAAGAATGATTATTTTTTTGGAAAACATGCTCTCAGAGGGACATTCTGCCTAAAACCCCACAATTACTTAGGTGAAGCTTTACTTTAGTATAAGTCAAGACTGTTCTGCTTTTTGTAGTAGTAACTACTTGTATCACTAGGTCTAGTGGTGTTTAGTATTTTCATTGATGATATAGATAGCAAGACCAAGTACACCCTCAGTAGGTTTGCAGTTGACACCAAGCGGAGTGGTGCAGTTGTTACAGCAGAAGGATGGGATGTTGTCTAGAGGGACTAGGACAAGCTGTGTGAACTTCATGAGGTTCAGCATGGCCAAGTGCAAAGTCCTGCAACTGGGTTGTGGCAGTCTGCGGTTTCAGTTCAGGCTGAGGGGTGATATGATTGAGAACAGCCCTGTGGAAGAGGACTTGAGGTGCTGATTGATTAGAAACTCCATGTGGCAATGTGTGCTTACAGGCCAGAAGGCTGATCAGAGAAAGGTGGTCAGCAGAGCGAGAGAGGTGGTTCTGCTCCACTCTCATGAGACCCCACCTGGAGCACTCTGGCCAGTTCTGGAATCCCCAGCGTAAGAAGGACATGTAACTGGTGGGAGGGGTCCAGAGAAGGCAACGGAGGTGATCTTATGGCTGGAGAACCTGTGCTATGAGGACAGGCTGAGAGTTGGGGTTGTTCATCCTGGAGAGAAGGCTCTGCAGCTCTCACAGACACTTTGGCCTCAGGGTGCAGGGTTGCATTGTGGGACCAGCACTGTCCGTCCAGTGCTTATGTCAGTGATTACCATTGCCCACTCTGGTGTCACAGCTTGCCCCTCACTGTGAGGAAATGGAGGTAACCCAGCTGCACTCCTTCCTCCTCACCTCCCAAGGGCACGTGAACAGTTACAGAATCACAGAATGTCCTGAGTTGGAAAGGACCCACAAGAATCATCGAGTCCAACTCCTTTCCCTGCACAAGACAACCCCAGCATTCACACCGTGTGTCTGAGTTCATTGTCCAAATGTTTCTTGATTATTGTTAGGCTTGGTACCATAACTGCTTCCCTGTGGAGGCTGTTCCAGTGTTCCATCACCCTCTGAGTGAAGAACTGTTTCCTAATGTCCAACCTAAACTTCCTCAGGCACATCTTCCTGCTGTTTCCTCAAGTGCAATCACTGGTCAGCAGAGAGAAATCAGTGCCTGCTCTTCCTTCTTCCCCTGTGAGGAAGGAGTAAACTGCTATGAGATCCCCTCTCAGTCTCCTCCAGGCTGAACAGACCAAGTGAATTCAGCTGCTCCATGCAAAATTTCCTTGCTAGAGCTTTCTCCAACTGTGACCTCCTCTAGACACTCTGTTAGCTTGATATCTTTTTTATGCTGCAGTGCCCAAATCTGCGCTCAAGTTGCACCTGATCAGGTTCTTTATTGTAGGCAGGTCCAGCTGCTGCAAGATGTAAGTATGTCCCTAACTGAGTACATCCAGACTCTCCTGTGGATGCTGGTGTTACAGCATGCTGATTTATTTGCTCGTTCATTTTTTTAATTCTTAAGTTTTGTGTTTTCCTGCTTTACAGCAATGAGATGTTTGTATTTGTGTAGGAGGCACATCACTGTCTCTAGAATGTAGTATGCCTAATATTGCTATTTATATTTTGCTTTTTTTGGAAAACTGACTTGGAATGACTTAGTTGGGGGTTAACTTCCAAATAGAAGACATCATCTGAGGTCAGGTGCAAGTGTCATTTCTGCTAATTTATTCTGCCTTACTAGGGCTTTCTTTATGCATCAGAGTGTATGTCGACCTGGAATGTACTACACTTCTTGCAAGTAACTTTTTTATCTGCTGTAGTGTTTTTGTGGTACTGATAGATTATTTTGTTTGTTTGCTGGAAGATTTATCTTGCATGAGTTCCTCTTCTACACTTGGATTTTGTTACTAGCTAGTAAGTCAAAGTGAGGATAGCTTCAGTACTGCTTAGTCTGAATATAATATATGGAAATAAAATAGATTTTTTTCTGTGGATAAAACAAGATTTGATGTATGTGCTTTCCCCCCTATTTTCATTCTCACCCCAACAGAGGAAGTCTGGAAGGGAAAAGAGAACAGAAGAGTTACAAAGCTCTTCTTGAAGATCCAATGCTGAAGTTTTCAGGACTGTATCAAGAAACTTGCTCTGACTTGTATGTAACTTGTCAGGTGTTTGCAGAAGGGAAGCCTCTTGCTCTTCCGGTTAGAACTTCTTACAAAGCTTTTAGCACTAGATGGAAGTAAGTGACTACTTTTCATATTGTATTCCAGTTAGTTACTGTGGGCATCACGTTAAACAAGTAAATCTGTATTGTATTTATTTGTGTCAAAAATATTTGGTTTATGTTGTGTTCTTAAATAACTGGTGCTCTTTAAGGCTCTGTATGGTTTATGAAGTGTTACCCTGACAGTACAAAGCCAACCTTTTTGTGCAATGGGTAAGTAATAATATTTTTACTTCTGTATTTGGGCATGGTTCTCTGCTTAAATAATTTCTGAGGTCTAGACTAGCACACTTTCATACTGTTTGTTGGACAGACTGATCTTTAGTACTTAGTAATCAAGCTAAGAGTACTTTTCCTTTCCTCTGTAGACTTTTAATTGTGCTCAGGAAAATATTTGAACAATCAAAGCCCACAAGGAAATCATCCTTAGAAAATCATATTTCAAAATTCATCCTTAGAAATTCATATTCTAAGGAGAATCTGGGTTATATAAACAAATAGAGTAACTTGTATTCAAAAGCTTTATGACTAACAAAAATGTTTCTCCACAGCTGGAACGAGTGGCTGAAACTGCCAGTGAAGTATCCAGACTTGCCTCGCAATGCCCAGGTGGCTCTGACCATCTGGGATGTATATGGACCTGGTAAAGCTATTCCTGTGGGAGGAACAACGGTCTCACTCTTTGGGAAATATGGGTATATTGCTTTTTCTTCTGTGAAAAGATTCTTCAGATTTGAAGTTCACTTGTGGATAGTAAAGTAACAGTGGTTGCAAGAGCTTTTTTTAAAACCTTTTTTAAACCATGCTAACAGTTCCATGTTTGAAAAATCAGGTACATAGATTATTTACTTGATTTCTTCCTGAGTGTAATTTCATATATGCTACATTGCAGTGTTGTGAAAAAAAAAAAGTTACCTCTTGCATAACACTAAAATTAAGACCTGGGGTTTTTTTAGATCTGTAAACTTGGATTTTAAGGTAGCAAGTGCTTAAATCACTTCATATTTATACTTTTGTAATGTGTGGATGCCAGTACTGAATAATTAAGGCAATTTATTTAATTGGCTTGCAGTTGGGCTGTTAATGCAGTGTTATTTATAAGGAATAAAGTGTAACTCAGTCAGTCTGTAATTTTCAAAACTAATAATATGTGAACCAGAAGAACATGGGTTTAGTAAATTTGTGGGCGGGCACTGGGGTGGACACTGTGATGGGCAAGTTTACAGTAGTGCTGGAAGGTGACAGTACATCAAAAGGATCTTGACTAATTGCAAAGGGGACTCAAAAAAAAAAAAGTTGCAGTTTAAGGAATTCCTTGAAGTACGAGGCCGTGGTAGTTTTTGTACTCACAGAATCACCAAGTTGGTGATGACCTCTTGGAGCATTGAGTCAGTCAAACCATTCTTGTCTGCCACTAAACCATGCCCCTCAGCACCTCGTCCACCTGTCTTTTAAGCACCTCCATGGAAGGTGATTCAACCACCTCCCTGGGCAGGCTCTGCCAGTGTCCAGTGACCCTTTCTGTGAAAAGTTTTTTTCTGATGTCCAGCCTGAACCTTCCCTGGCAGAGTTTGAGGCCATTGCCCCTTGTCTTGTCCCCTGTCACCTCAGAGAAGAGGCCAGCTCCCTCCTCTCCACAATCTCCTTTCAGGTAGGTGTAGAGAGCAATAAGGTCTCCCCTCAGCCTCCTTTTCTCCAAGCTAAACAACCCCAGCTCTCTCAGCTGTTCCTCATAAGGCCTGTTCTCCAGCCCCTTCACCAGCTTTGTCGCTCTCTGGACACGCTTCAGAGCCTCAACATCCTTCTTGTAGTGAGGGGCCCGGAACTGAACACAGGATTCAAGGAGTGGTCTCACCAGTGCTGAGTACAGAGGGTGAATAATCTGCCTGGACCAGCTGGTCACACCGTTTCTGATACAAGCCAGGATGCCATTGGTCTTCTTGGCCACCTGGGCACACTGCTGGCTCACGTTCAGTCAGATGTTTTTCTCCTCCAGGCAGCTTTCTAGCCAGTCTTCTCCTTGTCTGTAGTTGAGTGTAGTCAAATACTGAATGGCGAGTGACTACCTAGGAAAGCAGAAGATTTGAGTTTTAGAGTAAGTCTTCAGTTTTGCATGGTTCAGCATCATGATGCTATTGTGAAATGTGCAGACAGCACTGAACAGTCTACAAGTATGCGTCTTGGGAACAATATTGTAGCGTCCTTCTCCATACATGTCCAATTCGCTGGGATATGTTTCGTTTTATGTAACTGACTTTAAGCAATCTCCTAACTAGTGGGAGTGTAAGGGCGTTTGTGTCTTTGAATGTCTAGCACATAGGTGTGATGTAGGAGGAGTAAAGACTAGTGAGGCTGAAGAAAAGCCCGTAGGAACACCTTTCTATTATGTAGGTAGCATTGGCAAATGGCAAGAAGTAGCCTTTTTTTTTTCTTTTTTGTATCTTGTCAGTAGTGAAAAAGTAATAAGACTAAACTGAAGTGCAGTAAAAGATTAGGTTAGCATTAGAGGAACTGCTTTAGTGACATTGGAGTGCAGAAAATGACTGTAGAGAGATGCATCTCTGTCATTGAAGATACGGCTTTGACAGAAAGGTTGATTAGTCTTAAGGCAGAAAATTGAACGAGATCAGTTGGACTGTGCTCCAAAGACTACTGGTTGTTTTTATAGCATTGAAGAATAGTTCCTGGAAAAGGATACAATTTATAAATGAAGCCTTCTTTCCACCAGGTTGGTTGTGGGCGAGGTGGATGAAAGCAGCAAATAATGGCAAATTTTTTTATTCACTTGTAAATGGAGACCTTTGTAGTAGTATACCACAAAGTGATGTGTAAATTCAAGGTCAGAGGGTCCTTCTGATTGGTATTTCTCATTTTGTATAGTTGACTTTTTAAAGCATTACTTCCAGTTATATTTAGTTGAAGTTATTAGAAGTAAGTGATCCTCTCTTATTGGCAAAACTAATGCACTTGATTTCCTGGGGCATCTTTTGAGGTGGATAAGCACAAATATACAAAGGGAACAGGATTTTGCATAGAAAATATGTTGTCAGTTACCCTGCAAAGTTCTGTTCACTGCACAGTTCTAATTACTAATTCTATTTCAGGCATAGATGGAAAAAGTGCTGTGTTGAGGGTTGCGGCGTGTATGTGGGATTATTATTAGGCAGCTCAGAAGGCTGCTTTTCTTCTGTTGACCTCCAGATGAAAATTCACTAGGTTTTTAGCTGAATTTTTTTCAGACTGGCAGACCTAAACTCAGTATTATAATTTGCAAGTCAAGATGAATACTTTCTGCTTCATTACAAATAAAAATATGAAGGGCAATCTGTGTCCTCAGTTTGTGTTCATACCACCCCACCGACTTTGGGAATTACACATTCTTCTTCCACTTGCCAAATAAGTTATCTTAGGCAGACTTGTTTTCTCCTAAACTCTATGTGCCAATAAAAATGAAGGCTGTAGAAAGCACAAGGTGCTTTTGCATTTTGGTTAAATTACGCATGGCAGTGCATGTTTGCAGGTTTGGCAAAAGAAGCTACTTAATTTTCTTGCAGCTGCTGCTGTACTTTGATTCCTGGCAGCTGTATTATTTTGAATTTACTGAAGTGGTTCTGCTTTTTTCCCTGCAGTATGTTTCGTCAAGGAATGCATGATTTGAAAGTCTGGCCCAATGTAGAAGCTGATGGCTCAGAGCCCACCAAAACTCCTGGGAGAACCAGCAGCACAGTCTGTGAAGATCAAATGAGCCGCTTGGCGAAGGTAATGCAATAGAAAATAATCTTTGAGATGTCTGGCAAGCTCATACTTCTGCTGAAGTGAAATGAAGACAGGCTTCTTGTGTTGTTTTCTCATGGGAAAGCTGTCTTGCTTTGTTTAGGTATTTCATAGGATTTGTGCAAAGGAGTAAACTAGGTCACAGTTGTTTGTTTCTGAAGTATTTTTTAAAAGAGAACATATAAATACCTTTTAATATACATAGCATTCTGTTGTAATGTCTTAACGTATTAAGTCTCTGTAAAAAATGAAAATATGAATATACTGTGAAGGTACTTGAAGCCACAATTCTGTTGGGTTCAGTAAAGGCAGCTTCCAATAGTAACTTGTGAGGACAGACTAGTTTCAGTAGCCATTGGTTAGATATAAAGCTGTCTGGTATTGTGTTTATGGAGGTATGACGTCCTTCTATATTAGAAAGAATTTGAGTAGAACTGCAAAAATTAACTGAAATTTAATTGGTTTAAGCTCATCAATGTGTGTTTATGTTATTATTTTCTTCCAACTTGATGGGAGAGTGTGTTTTTGCCATCAAAACTACTCTTGGTGTTAATCAGTAAATACTGGTTCTTGAGCTGTTTTATTAGCCGATGTCACATTCTTCTGAGCTTACTCCAAGCTTGCAGAATCGCTCTACCCTCATTCTCAGTGTACTTTCTTAATCTTGATCTCCTGGTTTTCATGCTCACCTTCTGGCAGCTCCCAGTGAAGATAGTTCCAATACCATAAATGTATACATGTTCTCATCTAGAGATTTATCACAACAATAAACTAATTTTCATTTCATTTTTTTTCCATTTCATTGCTGGGTGCACTGGCGCGCGCCTGTAATCCCAGCTAGGCAGAGGGAGGCAGAGCACAACGGAATTGAAATTTTTTTCTCACAGCATTCTGCTATGGAAACTGTCAGCCTCTGCCTGGACAGATGTACGCTCTCCTGAGTAGAAAACTGGTTGGATGACCGGGCCCAGAGAGTGGTAGTAAATGGTGTTAAATCCAGCTGGAGGACAGTCAAAAGTGGGGTTCCTCAGGGCTCGGTGCTGGGTCCAGCCCTGTTCAATATCTTCATCAATGACCTGGATGAAGGCATTGAGTGCACCCTTAGCAGGTTTGCAGATGACACTAAGCTGTGTGGAAGTGTGGATCTGCTGGAGGGTAGGGAGGCTCTGCAAAAGGATCTGAAGAGGCTGGACCACTGGGCTGAGTCTAACAGCATGACGTTTAACACAGCCAAATGTCGGGTCTTGCACTTGCGACACAACAACCCTATGCAGAGCTACAGACTAGGAGAAGCTACCAGGAGGAGAGGGACCTGGGGGTGTTGGTCAGCAGCCGACTGAACATGAGCCAGCAGTGTGCCCAGGTGACCAAGAGGGCCAATGGCATCTTGATTTGTATCAGAAACGGTGTGACCAGCAGGTCCAGGGAGGTTCTTCTCCCTCTGGACTCAGCACTGGTGAGACCACTCCTTGAATCCTGTGTTCATTTCTGGACCCCTCACCACAAGAAGGATGTTGAGGCTCTGGAGCGTGTCCAGAGAAGAGCGACAAAGCTGGTGAAGGGGCTGGAGAACAGGCCTTATGAGGAACAGCAGAGAGAGCTGGGGTTGTTTATCCTGGAGAAGAGGAGGCTGAGGGGAGACCTTATTGCTCTCTACACCTACCTGAAAGGAGGTTGTAGAGAGGAGGGAGCTGGCCTCTTCTCCCAAGTGACAGGGGACAGGACCAAGAGGGAATGGCCTCAAACTCCACCAGGGGAGATTTAGGCTAAACATTAGGAGGAAGTTTTTCACAGAAATGGTCACTGGGCATTGGAATATGCTACCCAGGGAGGTGGTTGATTCACCTTCCCAGGAGGTGTTTAAGGCACGGGTAGATGAGGTCCTGAGGGACATGGTTTAGTGTTTGATAGGAACGGTTGGATTCGATGATCCAATGGGTCTCTTCCAGCCTGGTGATTCTGTGATTTAGGCCCTCACTTTTAATTTGCATTGAATTAATAGAGAAAAATTCATTAAAGATTTCTGCCAGTGATGGTTCTGTATTTCTTTACCATAGCAGGATAAATCCCCTTTAGCCTAAGGAAGATCTGTAGACAGACACTAAATATTATGGATCATTTGTAGTTCATCAAATGTTTACATGATGTATGCAGTGGGTGTGCGAAAAAGGGTTTATATAACGTAGGCTTTCTGTTGAATGTTCGAGCTGTTCTGCAAGTGTAACTGTACTAGTTTTTTTTCTTTCCTTCACTCCCTTATGCTCCCTAGCTCTGTAAGTACAAATAACGTAGAGTGTTTCAGTTTTAAAATACCTGGATCTGTTCTAGCCTGTTGTGTTGGCATATGGGTGATAAGAGCTGAAAGCCTGTAAGGAAGAGGAGGGCATTCTCCTTTCCTGTCCTAACTGAGAGTTCTAGTTAATAGCTAATAACAAGCTAGTAACCTCACTGCCACCTTTCTCTTCTCTTTTGAAAGTTGTTTTGGGAGATAGTAATTTCTGCAAGATGGGTGTTTTCACTGGTATGTCATTCTGTTCATTTATAGAAACATTTTAACATCAGATGATGGTGAAGTGAATAGTGTTTCTGAGTAGTATGTCTATGACAACTTTCATTTGCACAGCTGTTCTGTGATTCTGTGATCCCTCAATAGCTGTTGTTTGAGTACAGTCAGCTTCAGTTTTGCTGTGACTTGTTCATGAGTTGCTGAATGCCCCCTGATGCTATTGTATGTGAATGTGTATTTAAATATAGGTAAGAGTAGTAGGACTAATTAAATGCAAGATGAGTTTCTGCGGAGTTCATTATTCTTGGTTTGGTTTTTGTTTTTTTGCTAGAAAGGCTTGTAAGTGACATGCTCTCGATTGATGTCTGATACCACAGGCCAGATAAGAGTCCTCCAGATAAGTAGCTTCTGAGAAGAGCTCGCTGAAGGACCTGTTCTCCATCTCAAAGTTAACTTTATTTTCTTGACATGCTTTTGTGTGTGGTAGTTATGATTTATTGGGAATCTGCATCAAATCAGTGGCTGGATGGTAGAGGAGTTGCATCCTTTTACCTTAAATAGTTGATACTGCAGCAAGTCTCTCATTTCAATGTTGAGGTGCCATATGGATGTGCTCTTACAAAACATATGAGTGTTGCTTGTAAAATTGCTGCTGATGAAAAAAACATGTCTTAGCATGGGGGTCATTGTGAATGCAGATTTTTCCTGTACTAAAGAGTATGAATGGGATGAGGATGGCATCCCTTAGCACACTCAAATATTAATGTTACTAAGATATTTCTCCCATAAGTGTTGTGTTAATTTATTCTACTTAAACAAAAAGTACTCTTAATTTCTTTTTGATCCATTCATTTCCTCACACCTTCTGCTGTCTGAACAAAATTAGATAATAACAGTAATGGGATAGTATCTAAAGAGATGCCTTTCAGGTAGTAGTGGATAATGAATGCTTATTTCCCAGAAGGGAATGCACTAGCTTCTCTCTTTAAGCTTTAAATAGTAATACAAGGGAACATCATATACAATGCGTTCGTATATGCCTACGATCTTGTTGGTCTTGCATGCAGGCCTAACTAGTTGCTGTATTATGACTTTTTTTTCTTCTCTCTAAAGGAGGTTTGCAGGTTTAAGAGTTTAATAATTTTCTTCCAAGACATACAGAACAGCTTTTATTTATTCTCTAGTACAGTGAACAAGAAGAAATAATTAAGAATTTGTGAACAGGGTGTTAAAGCAGCATGTCTTTGCCAAGGCTTCTGTAAGTGCTATCCTGAATCTTTGTGTCAATGCTGGATGTAAATATTCTGAAAATTTTGATGCATTGGTTTAAAGTAGCAGAAGTAAGAAGGCTGCCTTGAGTAAGAAAAAGTGCTTTCTGTCAGATGAAGAAAAAAAAAAAGTAGGGAGTAAATTACAAATGGCAAAAATGTTGAATGTGTAAGGGTCCATTGCTGAGATTGAGAAGACCTTTTCTATGAACTACGTAGGACATTTGTAAATGCTTCAGGTATTGACATCCAGCTTGCCTTAACCAGGAGCTTCCATTGTAACTGGTCTGCATGCTACTTGTTCTCTATCTTTGGCACATATTTTGAAGTCACAAATGAGGCAAAGGCCAAGTTTTGCACTGTCCTTTTAGCATAGTTCTGGCAAACTGCGTCTCTGTAATTTTGCTGAGATAAAGCTTGATGATTAATTCTTAGAAGTTGCAGTGGTCTTTCAAGGTTTGCATCAAAATGATGTTATTTCTGTCAAACTATACTGTGGTATATACTGAGCTTAAAGAAATTTTAGGTGAATCATCTGGTTTCTGCAGTTTCATACATATTACATATTACACTTTGCTTTTGTGTTTCATGGAATGAGTTTACAACAAAGGGCATCAGATGTGTATGCTATTGTTCTATCTAGTGCTTCTTGATATGGCCAGTTCCTACAAAATCTGGGNCTTTTGATTAGTCCTTTAATTTGGTAGAGAAAATAATTGTTGAAGTTGAATATTTAGTGGAAAAATTTAAACCTTGTTTCTAGTAGACTCTGTAGAAACTGACGATCAGGAAAGTTGACTTAGGTAACACGTTTGTGAAATGAACAAGTATTGAAGCTCAGAGGTAGGTGTCATGCTTATTTACATAGGTAATCTGCCTAAACAACTCGACTTCCATGCTATTACTACAGCAAGGTGTAGATGTAAAACTTGAACTATTTTTCACTTGTCCTAAAACAAAGGGAGAATAGACTCTCTGACTTACTACAAGTGTTCAGCTGACCTTACCTTTTGCAGAGTGTAAGTGCCAGTCTCAAAACTTCTTAAAGACTAACAAGGGCAGATTGTTCAACTTGATAAGGTTTTGAAACGTCTTTTTTTGGCTTGGTAAGTTTTACTATATGAAACTTGGTAACACAAAGATAGAAATATTTTTGTTATGTGACTTTACTTAAAAAATAGGCTTTTGTTTTTGATATCTTAAAATTACAAAGCTTATGTACTTGGAATGTGATTTTGGTCTTTGCTGCAATTGATGTTTTAGATATTAGAAATATTTCTGTGGCACATTGTAGTCATTTACAAGGATCTGCTGTATGCATACAATACAAACAGTTTTTCCAGTTCTTTTATTTTTTTTCTCTGATTTCATGTTAGCATTTCAGTTAAATTATAGTTTCGATATTCTTTTTCTTACTTCGAGCTATTCAAATGTTATCATTTCATTCTTTTTATGAAGCTCACCAAGTCTCATCGGCAAGGTCACATGGTGAAAGTGGACTGGCTGGACAGACTGACTTTCAGAGAAATAGAAATGATCAATGAGGTAAGTCAGTTCATATCAGTTTTGTACTTTTTAAATTTTTTTTTT